>JAOXYD010000001.1:18468846-18487534 GCA_028565735.1 Pinacopodium congolense
TAATATACCTAATATGCTAAGAAAATTGTTTATAGATGATTTAAGGATTACATTTGTAAACATAAGCAAGAAATTGATGCTAAAACTTTAACGCATGAGAATATATACACACTTTTTGGTGTATTAAAAAAAGATTTACTTATGGCTAAAGAATATGAATTACATAAGAGTAGCTTGATAATTAAATAATTTTGGTATGTGCATTGTTAGATAGGCTAGCTACGTATAACATGGAAAAATTAAAAAGGGCCTTGATAGTTGATATAAAAGGCAACAAGTGAAACTTTTTAGTTCATAAAAGTTATACACAGCCAATCAATACTATTTACAAATTCTCGAATCAAAGTTATTCTTCTAACTAATGCTATTCATCTCCATTAATTAATTAAGTAAGAAGAATCCATAAAAAGTTTTACATACACTCTATCCTAGTGCCCCCCGTGCAAGCAATAAAACCTACGTATATGTAAAAAGCATTACCACCTTATTAGCAAATTACAAAATCACCATTTAGAATTATCAACAGTTCTTGATCCATTTGTTCATCATGACGCTACGAGTAGAGCCAAAAACCCTTTAGCATAAACTTCACAAATTCTTATATAGTGTTATGCTAACATATGCTGTGGGATAACCTTAACCTTTTTATAATAAAGTTTGCTCCTATCCTTTTTTTCACAACCATTTGCTTCTAACACAAACAATTTTGAAAATTCAATCAGGCCAACACAGGGGCTAACAGTAGATATTTCTTTATTGTCAAAAAGGCCTTCGTTGATTTTTTATTTCAAGTAAAAGCATTCTTCTTCAACAAGTTGGCCAGTGATTCGTTTAATATTCCATAATCTTTAATGAATCATCTGTAATATCTACATAGACCTAAGAAACCTCTGAGGTGTTTAATGGCTTTATGTTTAAGCCATTGGTGTATTGCTTGTATTTTGTGTGAGATAGTAGCCACTCCTTTCCAATTTATGATATGACCAAAAATTCAACTTGCGTAGCATTAAATGAGCATTTAGCCAACTTCACATACAAAAAATGTGATTTTTAAATTTCTAGTACCATTTTTAAGTGTTCTAGGTGCTAAACAAAAGACTTGTTATATATCAAGATGTCATTAAAAAAACAAGGCGGGCATCCTCAAGTTTGCCTCATAGATATGATTTATAAGACTCTGAAATGTAACTACATTTGTCAATCCCATGGATATAACTAAAAATTCATAATGACCTTCATACATTTTAAATGCTTGCTTGTAACTATCTTCTTCATGTACTATAATATGATGATATCCCGCTTTTAGATCCAGTTTAGAGAAATACCTTATAACCATTCAATTCATCAAACAATTCCTCTACCAACAGAATAAGAAATTTATCTTTTATAATGCACTAATTTAAGACCTTATAATCCACACAAAAATGCTAGGTCATATCATTTTTCTTAAGGAGTATCACACTAGTGTTGAGAATTGTACCAAGATTGAGTTGATTGCTATAATTAGAGCTTGCAAAGAGCTACATTGGATGAAGAAGTTTCTTTAAGAGTTTAGTTTTACTTAAAAGAGGTATTTTGTAATTTGTTATAGCCAGAGTGCCGTCCATTTTAGCAAGAATTTTATTTTAATAGTAGATCAAAACACATTGATGTGAGGTATCATTAGGCATGTGGTGTTCCAGATTCTAAATTGCTTGAAATTAGAAAAGTGCATGCAGATAATAATGATTCAGATATAATGATTAATTTTATACTAAAAGGGAAGCTTGAAACTTACCTTTTGATTGTCGATTTGGCATAGACCTTCATTTAATTTAGACAAAGGTCCTTCTCAAGTGGATCTCACCTTTAATTAAAAGAAACTTACTAAATAAGTGCTTGGCTAGGGTTATGTTATAACCAATTTAGATTCTTCTCTTCTTTCTCTCCCCTTTGAGTAGCCGTTTGTAGGTTAGAAGACTATCATCTTCTTTCTATTTTGATCGAGATTTATAGTTGATGGTTGGTGAGTTTTAGATATATTCATTTTCTATTTTCTTCTTACAAGGCTATTTCGTGTTATTTGTAGCTATATTGTGTGGCTTGTGTGGGTGTCCTATCTTTTTAGCTTTTTGATTTTGTTGTGATTGTTCTATTCATACTTTGTGAGTGTTTATTGTCGTCTTCATTATTTAGTGTGAGAGAGAAATTTCTATAGAAATTGTTTTTATCATTGTATAGAAGAAAATTTGCCATTATACAAAGGAGAAATGGCACGTATAAAGGAAGATGTATTATAGTATAGGAGAAGTTATTGTTACTGTTGTCCCTCTTTGTTATTGGGTAGAGAAACAGTTATCGTCGACAGTACAAGAGAAAAACTATCATTTTACAAAAAAGGAATTATCATAATACAAGATAATAGTCTTCACTTTGTTCTGTGTTTAGAACAAATGTTACTAATAACCACTTGTCTTGATGACTATTTGCTGTTATGAATTCTTATATTATTGAAGAACTCATTTTGTTATTATTTGTAGAGAAGAAAGTTAAAGTTGGTCAAGAGAAAAAAACGAATAGCAGAGTTAGATGTAGAAGAAGATTGCTATGATGGCGTATAAAAGAATAATAAGACATGATGTTGTTGGACTAAAATTATAAAAATAGATAGTCACATGTGATGGTTTGATTTGTGTGCAATAGGGTCTATTATAAGCATTACAAAAGGAGAGAAAAAGGATGAACAAGAATAACTTCCTCTTCTTTATATCAATTCTTTAACTTATCTCTAGATTCTCCACTTCTTCTAAATTCCTAATTTCTTATTAAACCTAAATTGAAAACCCTAAACCAATTAACCTGTATTAAATTAGTATCAGAGTAGTTCAATCTAGGGAGCATCCATGGTCAAAGGAAATGAATTATAAGAATGGAGGAGGTTTGACGAAAATTTACTTATTCAGTGGCAAGAAGAATTGTGTAAATAAATGTAAGAAAAGGATCTACGTCAAGCAAAGAGAATACAATAATTTAAAGAATGGATGTTGCAATTATTTCCTGAGGAACCAATTAAATCAAATTGAAATGATACCAAAGGATCAAAAAGTGTCTCAAACAGAAAGTGTAGAAGGTATGATTGCAGATAACCTATATTTTCATTCTCATGTAGTTGAATAAATTAATGAAAAAATTATGGCAATTAGTGTGCAAGTGCAAGAAATAGAACATGTGATGATTGAATGGGCTAGTAATAGCTTGACAGAAGGAGAAGAAAAAGATTAGTTGGGATTTGAAGTAGAATTTTTTTTTTTGTAGAGTAAGAATTGATAATAATGAAATCTTTTAAAGGTGCAAAATCAATGAATTTAAAGTGGGTATTTAAGAAAGTTATGAGTCAAATAAGGTGGAAACTATGTTGAATAAATACAATCTTGTATTGTAGTTAAAAAATTACTTTCTACTAGATATAAAAGTTTGATACTTGGGGTCTTTAACAAAAAATATAGATGAAAACTATAAATAGAAGGTGTACTAGTTGTTGTTTAATAATCACAAAGGGGGAGTGGAGGACCGTCCTTTACCCAAGTCATAGCCCGAAAGAGGTAAAGAATAGATATATCTTGAGAGTACATCTATTGTAGCCTTGAGGACAAGGTTCTTGAGCGAGGAAGTATTGATAAAGAAGAAAGTTGAAGTTGGGTAGGAGAAAAGAATGAATAACATAGGTGGATGTAGAAGAACATTAATATGGTGGCATGTAGAAGAATAATAAGAAAAGATGTTGTTGGACTAAAGTTGTAAAAATAGATAGTCATATTTAATTATTTAATTTGTGTGTAATAGGATCCATCATTGTAAAAGGAAAGAATAAGGATGAACAAGAATAACGTCGTCTTCTTCATATCAATTCTCTAACTTCTCCTTATATTCTCCACTTCTTTTTCTGAATTCCTAACTTCTAATTAAACCTTAATTGAAAACCTTAAACCAATTAACTAGTATCATACTCATTGATTTTATAGTGGATTATTTTCTAAGTTAGGGCCCATGGTTTTTACATCTCACATTGAGAAGATTTTTATTTGACTTTTTTTTGCGTTTATATTTATTCCTCACAATTTTTTTCAAGAATGAAAATATTAGTTTTTTGGAAGGAATAAATTATATATTTATTAACTAAACTTAGAAGTCAGTATATAATACTTCCTAATAAAATATTGATATATTAATGACATCTTATTTTATAAGAAAAAATAATTTTGATCCAATTGAAAATTTTAAAAAGTTACTCACTTAATTGAAAAATTTTTAAATGGTTAATCAGTTAAATTGAAGATTTTTAAAGGTACAGGAGGTGTACACATAGATATTGACGTGATACTTTTTTCAGATGGATGGTCATGTGGCAAGTCTATTTGTCACATTAGTATGAACCTGAATAATCTTAAAGTTTTTACCTTAATTGATTAAATTTTTAAAGGTTAATTACTTAATTGAAAATTTTTAAAAGTTTATCAGTTAATCGAAAAAATTCAAAAAGTTTAGTTGCTTGTCCATATATTATCCCATAAAAAATGTACAAAATTATTTTTTGAAATAACTTATTATACTTTTAAAATAAGTGACAACTAACCGTCCATAGAGGTTCTCAATTCATTCTTCACAATAAGTTTGTTTTCTTTCAAAAATAATTCTTTTAAATTCACTATATTTAAAATCAAGTGCTTATTCTTCTTCAATTCAAAAAGCAATATAATAAATGGAATCGATATTCATTTAATTATATTTTTTTGTAAGAGTTGTGAATATATAATATTATATTTGAAAATTTATTTTTAACTTAATTTAATTTTTCTATAACAATTTTTTAGAATAATTTTGTGTGTTTAAATTTTTAGTTTAAATCTACTAAATTAATAATTTTGAAATAATAAATAAATAAATAATATCTAAATGCATATAAGAAAATTTAACAAATAAAAACATAAGTAAATAGAAGTAGACAGTTAGACAAATGAAAGAATCTATATTTTAAAATGAACAATTCAGTGTTTTATATCATTTGAATTTTATATTATTGAAATTTTGTTGAACGTTGGAAATATAAACATCAAAACTACACTGCTAAAACAATAACATCCTTATAACTTTGGAATATAGACTTATGGATCACTTGGATGAAGAACCAAATGCAGTATGAAAATTGGGCTAGCGAGCAATTAAAATGAGCATTTTCTTATAGATATTGTGAATTCCAAAAAATGAAAACAATTGAAAATTAGTAGAAAACACTAATATTAATAGAGACAGAAGAATGAGAGCACTATGTGCTTAAGAAATTCAATCCCCTTGTTCATAGTAACACAAGACAAGAATTGTTGATCAAAATTCATCATTGTATTATAGTTCCAAGTATCTAAAACAAGATCAAATTGCTCCTACTTTTTTTCAACTTATACTAACCATCATGAAGAAAGCTTTTTGTTCATTGCTTGAAAGTTAGAATTTGTAAGATTGCAACTACATGTTTCTAACTAGTAGATCTTCATTACTTAATGAAGGGGGCATTTTCAGACTAGTCATGGATATAAACAAAGCAAACTACAAGGAAAAAAATGTAAAAGAAAAGGAAAATTAAATAAAATAAAATAAAAAGCACTCTCAAATGACACTGCATATGAAGAACACAAACATAAAATGAGTAGAGCAAAATAAGGGACCAAAGCGGCGATAGAGTTTTCATGATGGAACCGTGACAGTAGAGGAAACATCGGTCTAATTCAAGCAAAAACAAAGTGGTACATCAAGGCATCAGTTAACTTACAAGGGAATGAGTAGCCGACAAGATGAAATCATTCATTAAGATGGCGAAGAATGGGTGGAGAAAGAAACCCAAGAGTTGCCTAGAGAATGAACGATAGTGGCAGGAGTAGAGGCAGAGGCTAAGGTTGAGGATGGTGTGTGCTTATGTGTGTCAGAGAGAGAGAGAGAGAGAGAGAGAGAGAGAGAGCGAGAGAGAGAGTGAGAGAGAGAGAGGTGAAAAGCTAGTTAAGTCAATATAAAAAAAGGTGAAGAAGATGTATTTTGGCAAAACTTTGTCAATTTTATTGAAAAATCGATTATTTAATTAAATTGATAAATTACCTAATTTTTAAACTTAAAATTTTTTAATAAGAACCAAACTAAATGACTAGTCGATTTCTAATTATCACAATTGAATTGGTCGACTAGTCTAATTTTATAAATATTGTGGATTCTTGAGAATAGATGGGATCACCAATAGCTGCTTCTGCCTTTATTAATGACACCATTGTATGCTATAAACAAAAAAAAAGTTAAGTAATTATTTATTTTTTGTTGTTTAGATCTATAAATATCAATAAATAAAATTATATTTTTTTTAATAATAGCAATTATGTCATTTACACTCTTCTTTGTAATACTTTTCAGTGTGCAAAACATGTTTTACTTCGTGCATCAATTACTCATCCTTGCAAAACCAATTTTGAAACATAACAAAGAAATTAATTAGAAGAACATGCTTCAAGGTTTTGGAAATGTGACCTTATTATAAATTCTTTTGTTATTTCTAAAAAATCAAGATTTCTTATAATTCATTAAATCGTAAAAAATAAAGGATAAATTATTTGTTGTACCTTATTATAAAATTACTTTTTCATTTTCAATTCATAAATTATAAGATGGGATGATTTTTAAAATAAAAATAATAAAAATGTTAAAATATTTTCTCTCTTGCTTAGACTGATAAATCCACAAAGAAATTATAATATCATCTATTAAAAGAGGAGAAATGAGTCAAGTTATTCTAATAATTAAAAAAGTTTTAACTTTTACATAATAGATAAAAAAAGAGAATAATGATTATCGAACTAATGCATTTGTGATAAGCAATTTATTATGTGTTAAAATTATGTAAAACTTCAATTTATTTAAAATTAGGCCTAAATTTGTAAGCCCACTCTTACATGGGATTACCCCTCAAATCGATACATTACTACCTTTAAATATATATCTATTTTTTTAAGGCTCAAAAGAATATATATGTATTATATAGAATTTATAATTATTTCAAAAATTGAAGAATTATGAAAGAAAATTAAGGGCTTGTTTGTTGTCATTTATTTTTTCTATTTTCAAAAACAGAGAAACAGAGGAAAAAAATGCATTTGGTTGCATTTCGTTTTGTTTTTCTATTTTAAAAATTCAAAAAACAAAAACAAAACTAGAAAAATTGGAAAATGATATTTTTTTGGATTTTGAAAACAGATTTTGTAAATAAATTTTTTATATTGAATAATTAATACAATCTATTGACTAATGATGTATTTTTAAGGTGTATAAGAGTATTTTGGTCCAATAACTTAAATTTATTTCATATTTGGTTATTGTTATTAAATTATTTTTTATTATAAATTTCAACCAAACATGTTTTTGTTTTTTATTTTTATATTACAAATGTCAACTAAATAAGTTTTTGTTTTTCTTTATAAGAAAAAAATAAATACAAAAAAAAGAAATAGAAACAAAAAAAAGAAGTGATACCAAATTACCCCTTAGTAAAAAGCATCATTTTAATCTTAACATTTTCACTAATATTCATGTCAGATATAATATTTTAAAATGTTCTTATCATACTTTAACATTTAAAAAACGTTAAAAAAGAATCATAACAATTTATAAATATTCAAAAAGAATTTTAACATTTTAAAAACGTTCAAAACTACCCTTAAACCATCAAATGCAATCTCGAAGTTAAGATTCTTTTTGAACAATTATAAAACATTAAGATTCTTTTTAAATGTTTTTAAATGTTAAAATCTAACCTAAATATAAATAAAAACATTATGATTGATATAATGCTTTTTGACTAAAATATTTGATTGTTTTATGTACAAAAAGGTTTATAGGTATGAAGGGTTTTTATTAGTATTTTGACAAGAAAAGAAAAAGAATGAAAACAAAAGTCTATCTTTTTAATATAAAAAGCATTACAATTTAAACTTGAAAAATAACATATTACTAACAATATGGTCCTACAAATAAGCCACAAATAACACCAGTAAAGAGTAGCCAAACTGCTTCCTAAAGACTAGGACAACCATTTAATAGACTGAAATAATGCGGTAAAATAAAAAAACATATGTAACATGTGGACATGTTTTAGTTCTAAAGCATAGTCCTAACACTCTTCCTTGCTTTAGAATTTGCAGACACCAATTCTCTGCTTTAGAGACTCAAACCTGCTAGCTGGAAGTGGCTTATAAGCAAATTTTCCAAGTGATCTTCAATCTTACAGTAAGCTAGAGTCACCAACTCTTCTTTATGCACTTCTCCTAAGAAAAAAAAAACTTGATGTTGAAGTGCTTAGTTTTCCCATAAAACACATGATTATGAGAAATGGCAATGGTAGCTTGGTTGTCAACAAATATCTTAGTGCTTTCTTTCTGCTCTAGATTAAGATCCATTAGAATCTTCCTCAGCCATAAAGTTTGATTAACAATGGCTGTTGCAAAAATAAACTCTGTTTCGGTAGTGGATTGAGCCACAATTTCTTGCTTCTTCGAGCTCCAAAAGTAAAATAGTAGCCTGAATTGCTCCTCGTATTATTAATGGAACCTCCCTAATCACTATTAGAGAAACCAACCAACTTGAACTCCTTGCTTCTTATGAATTTAACACCAAAAAAACTTGTCCCTTTGACATATCGAATCACTCTCTTGGCAGCCTTGAGATGCAATTCACTTACACAATGCATAAACTTGAACAAAATACTTACTGCATTCAAAATGTCTGTCCTTGTTGTTGTAAGATACATTAAGAAGCCAACCAAACTCCTGTAATATCCCAATATCCCTCATCAACTTTGTTAGCATCATCTTCTTTGCACAACTTCTCCTTTTGATTTATAAAAGTGCTTACTTCCTTGCATTCTTCAAGTTTAAACTTCTTCAAAATCTTCTTGGCATATTTCTTTTGATAGATGAATACTTCATGCTTAGCTTGCTTGATTTCCATTATAAGGAAGTAAGACATGAGCTTGAGGTTTGTCATTTCAAATGCTTTCTTCATCCCATGTTTGAAGTTATACACTTAATCTGTATTGCGTTATGTAATTAGTAGATCATCAACATAAAGTGAAATAACTAGGATGTCATTTCCTCTACAGTTGACATATAAAGTGGACTCAGATAATCTCCTTTTAAAGTCCAAACTGAGTACATGATCATCAATTCTACTGTTCCAAGCTCTTGAAGCTTGCTTCAATCCGTAGAGTGCCTTTTTAAGAAGTTTTTTTTTTACAAAGCCTTTTGGTTGTTCCACATAAATCTCCTTTTGTAGTATACCATTCAAGAAAGCTGACTTAACGTCTAATTGATACACTTCCTAGTTCTTTTGTGCTGCAACAGCTAGTAAAAGCCTGATTGTGTTAAGTCTAGCCATTGGTGCAAAGGTATCCGAGCAGTACACACCAAACACTTAAGCATATCCTTTGACCACGAGCCTAGCTTTATACTTATTGATTAAGTCATTAGTATTAAACTTGGTTCTATACACCCACTTGACTCTAATTACCTTCCTGTTTTGGGGTCGATCAACTAAGTCCCACGTTTTGTTCTTCTTAATCATGGACAACTCCTCTTTTATTACAGTCAACCAATTTTGATCTTTCTCTGCTACTTTAAAATTTTCAGGTTCACAAACTGTAATGTTGTTCCTCTCATAAATATTAGAGAGTGGTCTAGCACCTCTTATAGGAGCATCATCTACCAATTCATTTTGCAAATCATTTTCTTCTTCAGTTCTTGAAGCAGGAAACTTATGCTACAGGTTTGCCACAACTTGACCCTTCTTTTTTTCCTCATCCTAGTTCCACTCTTCATCTTTTACGAAGTGCGCATACCTACTAACAAAAATGCTTCCAGTTTGTAGTAGGAAAACTTTATAAGCTTTGCTACAGGTGCTATAGCCTATAAAAATACCCAATGATGCCCTCCTATCAAGCTTGTCACACTTGCTCTGTAGAATATGAGTGAAACACAAACAACCAAATACTTTAAGAAATTTCAGAAATGGTTTGTAGTTATACCACGCCTCAAATGGTGTATGATCCCTCACTTCCTGTTTTGAAGAAAGATAGTCGTGCTATGGCCTCTGTCCAGAATTCCTTTGGTAAATTTTTCTTATGCAACATGCATCTTGACATCTCCATGACATAACTATTTCTTCTCTCACTAACTCCATTTTACTATAGAGTGTAGGGAGCTGTAAACTGATGTCTAATGCTAGCATCCTCATAAAACTGATTGAATTTAACTGAGGTCTATTGGATCTTAAAATATGAATTTTACAACCACTCTCATTCTTAACTCTTACTTTGAACTCCCAAAAAACTTGAGTTACCTCTGATTTATACTTCAAGAAGAAAATCCGGCACATTCGGGTGAAATCATCAATGAATGCAATATAATAAATACTACCTTTTAAAGAAGGTGTTCTTTGAGGGCCTGAGATGTCTGTATGAATTGCAGTTTTCGTGATGCTCTTCCAGTCACCTTGGGAAATGATTTTTTATTTTGCTTTCTATATTAACACGCCTTACAGCTTGGAATGTGTTCATTAAGTTCTGGAAGGTTATTAGCCAACATCTTTGTCTTCATTTACAGCCTTGGTAATGATAGTACCCAAGCCTCTTGTGCCAAAATTTTGTAATGCTTTCTTTATTGGGAAAGCTGCTTACTCTTCCTCCAATGGATTTAGAACAAAGCTTTTTCCTTTCATATTTACCTTTAAAATGTCATGATTAACTGCATCCTTAATCAAACAGTTTTTATCTTCAAAAGCAACTTTAAAGCCTTTTTCAATCAATTGACTAATACTTAACAAATTTTGTTCAATTTCATGAACGTAAAGGATGTTAGGAATAAACCTTGTACTTGTGCAGCTTGCTATTGCAACAGTCCCCTTTCCTTTCACCGAAATATAATCACCATTCCCAATTCTGACTTTGGTGATGTTGGTTCACCTCAAGTCTGTGAAAAGCTCCTTGTCATTTGTCATATGATTGGTGCAACTACTATCAATCGGCCAACTCTTACTTGTTTCACTGCCTGCAAAACACATAGCCACAACGAGTTGATCTTCCTCCTCTTGATCAGTAACCTTAGCTTCTTCCCCTTGCTGTTAATTTTTGCTCTTGCATATGACTGCTTTATGCCCCATTTGATTGCACTTGCTGCATTTAACATCAGGTCTTCCCCAACATTTGAAAGGGGAATGACCTTTTTTCCTATAATGTTGACACGGAGGATAATATTTTTTTACTCCAGCTTTTATTTTTCCAGCCTTGCTCTTATTACCTGTTGTTGAACTTTCTCATGTTGCCTAGGTTTTCTTGTTCTTCTGCCTCTTAGTTTTGCATCTTGATGCTTGGTTGATAAGGCTCCTTCAACGGCTCCTTCTTGTCTCATTAGACGCCTATGCTCTTGTGATGCAATGTACTCAAGAGCTCTGCTAGAGTAATCTCAAATAAGTCCTTAGTATTCTCTAAGATGGTGATGGTAGCCTCAAATTTTTTAGGCATTGTTATAAGAATTTTTTCAACAATCCTTGAATATGCAAGAGAAGAACTCAACAATTGACTTGATTGGTTAAGTAGAGAAGTCTTTCAAAGTAGTCCTTAATTATCTCTATTTCCTTCTTTCTCTGCAGCCCGAAATCACGAACCAGATTCAATACTTGCATCCCACAAATTCTCTCATCTCTTTCAAACTCAGATTTGATATAATTCCATATCTCCTTTACTGACTTTAGAGACATTATTCGGGTGAAAATGTTTAATAAAACTGCAGCAAACAAACAGGCTTTTGCCCTAGAATTCTTTGTCTTCTTTTCCTTATAAGCTTTGATCTCAGCCAAGGTGGGATTGGTAGGTAATGTTGGAATTTCATAATCTTCTTCCACTGCTTCCCAAAGTTCCAAAGCATCCAAATATGTCTCTATACGTACTTCCCACATTTAGTGGTTGTCCCCATCGAACACCGGTGGAGCTATTAAGGAGAAATTTGCTTCAGTTGCTTCCATGGCTTGTCAAATTCACTCACTCACATGACCCTTAAGAAGATTGCTCTGAGGCCAATTGCTGGCATTTTGATAGAAAAAGAATAATTCTTGGCTTGTAGGCATGGCAGTAATAAATTGAAATTGAGAGAATAGAACTCTTATCTTTTTAATATCAAAAGCATTACAACTTAAACTTGAAAAATAACAAACTACTAACAATATGATCCTACAAATAAATCACGAATAACACCGGTAAAAGTAGCCTAATTGCTTCTTAAAGATTAAGACAACCATTTAACATATTGAAATAATGCAGTAAAATAAAAAAAATGTGCAGCACGTGACCATGTTTCGGTCATAAAGCATATTCCTAACACTAATTAAGCCACGACCAATAACTCCAGAAGACTCGGATTCCTTCTATAATCTAATTTCCTTTATTCTTTATTGTAAGATGAAATTTGCATAAAAAATGTGATATTTCCTCTTATAACGGCACTAACAACTTTTCGAACTTTCATATGTTCTAAGGGAAAAAGAGGAAAGTTATAGCCACAAACTTCAGCTCTTTTTCTTCACCATTTGCATTCTTTTCCTCAGCTCTTTACTTCTGTTGGTTGAACCTCCTCTTGAAACAACAGTTCCTAATGGCTTGGAGGCATCATAATTTTAACTTGTCTTGGTGTTTTTGGACATGTTGGCTAGCATGGTATGAGTTGTTTAGTCGTGAATAATGACATGAATTTGTATATAGCGTTAAGGTGTTTTCGTTGTAATATCCTATGTAAAAATACTATGCTTTTTCTTATAATATAGACACAGTTTTTGAGCATTAGGCATCTGCTTTGATTTGGAAGAAGATCACATATTATGTGTGTCATATGAAGTTTATATAACATAATTATTTTCTAAAAATAACAGAAAAAATATGAAAAGTCCTTTTTATACAAACAAAAATATGAAAAGTGGCCTCCTTCATGTTTTACGCGTGTCATCAGCATCGTGTAGAAACATACAATCCTATCTTTAAAACATACCAATTTCATGATGCTGGAAAGACTACTTGTTTATGTCGTTACGTTTGAAGTAAGGCTGAGTCAGCTCTAGAAAACGCTAAAGATCAAAACTTTTGAACAAAAGAAAGTATTATCTTTATCATGAAAGGCTAAAGATCAAAACTTTAGACAAAAGAGACTATCTTCTGTTAAAGCTACTGAACAATCAGAGCTCCCACATTCTGCAGACAAGCTCTGCTTACGTAAGGGGACTACTGACTAAGGACACCTCTGTTTGCGGGTCTTATCCTTTGACAGCAAATCCACGTAAAAAAGGAGGACCTTTTTCTCAGTCCTTTACCATTGCCGGTGAAATCTCCTTCTGTGTCTTTTTCTTGTCTTTGTATGCAAGTGTGTGCTCGGATATTTCTGGATTCAGCTGGAGGTATTGAGCTTCGAAAATGGCAGCTGGAAGGGTTGCTAGAAGCCTAATGGGTCCTCTTTTAGCGGGGAACTTGGTTTTAAATCTGATTATTCTGGGATTATCTGGTTGGTCTCTTGACAAGTATATCAATGGAGAACAGAATCGCCCACGTATGTTTCTCCCATCTATCTCTCTCCCAGAGTTTCCTTTTTTTCTTTTTTCTGTTCTCTTTTGCTTTCATACATACCCTCTGTTACTAAATACACATAATTGCTTTAAGATTTGGGTGGCAATCCATCAACAACCTTTATGTTAGTATTTGCTTTGATGGCTGGGGTCACCGGCGCTTGCTCGGTGCTCGCTGGGTTTATGCATCACCATGCATGGAGAAGTGAAAGCATGGCAAGTGCTGGCTCCCTAGCATTCATTTCTTGGGGTATGACTGCTCTGGCTTTTGGGTATATTACCAACCTAAAAACTATTCCTCACTACTCTTTGAACCACATTTTTGTTGGTTCTGCTGGAGTTTGAAGAAGTGGATGCGTCGGAAGTCTGATCTGGTTTTGGTTCTATTTGACAGACTCGTGTGCAAGGAGATTATAATGGGAGGCCACAGAGGAAAACGCTTGGTGAGATGATGGTGATGATTTTATTTGATACTCTGGTTCTTAAGAACCCACATTCAGGTCTGCTAAGTAATCACTATATAAATTTTGCAGCAAACATTGGAAGCACTGATCATAATATCACTGTTAAGTCAGCTGCTGTATCTTGGGCTTCTTCATGCTGGTTTTTTCAGTAGCAGATATGGACCTAGTTACTGCAGTCATAGCAGAAACTCTAGTGCCATGGCTGATGAACCCCACAAGACTCGGATTCCTTCTGTAATCTAATTTCCTTTTATTCTTTACTGTAAGTTGACAATAAGTTCATTCCATGAGAACACCATTTGATCATCAAAGTTCAGTCAGACATTACATAATTTCACCCGATTATAGCAACTAATTGGTTTTCATTTATTGTCTTGCCATTCTGCAATGGTCAGAGTATGCCTGCCGCCACAAGCAACAAGTTTTGCGATCCAATGCCCTTCAGACTCATTTTCACCAACAACTTTTGGAGGAAGAATGTCTACTGGTACTTCCATAGGTTGCCCTGTTGTCACCTTCCTCCCGTATCCTAATCTTCCATGGTCACCTCGACCGAACTACCAACAAAAACCACTCATTATTCACTAACAATATAGAGTAGATAACAAAAGTTGCTGATTCCTATAAACTTACTGAGAAAATACGGCCATCTCTTGTCAATGCAACTGAATGAGTGCCACCACAAGATACCTGAATCAGAAAGATCGGTGAAACATATGTAAAGCAATGAAAAGAAGAGGTGTAGGCTAGTTGGTCTCAGCTTGTTTCCAAAATAAACCTCAACCATATGTTAATGCAAAGGCAGATTATTGGCCTCTAAAACAGAAATTAAATGGGATTTTGTGTAGAGGTTTTAGGCTTTCTGCATTCCACTTTTAAGCCTAGTGGATGAAGGCAGACAACAGATTGGACACAAACCTTTTTTATTTCAACAGTTTCTGCCTGTGCTTTATACATTGCCATTAACGTTCTCGTTTGTTAAAGACCTTTAATAACAAAGATTACCCTTCTTAATGGATAAACTGTTATTATAAAAGGATGTTATTTGATAATACCTGAACAATGTCCTCTCCTGCTAAAAGATTAACCTTTTGAGGTACCATTTTACTGCTCTTGTCATTATCTCCAAATCCCAATCTCCCATGTTCTCCTCTTCCCCAACCATACACCTGCAAGGAAAGTGTAATTACAGCACATATATGCAGTAACCTCTGAATAATTAGACCACCGATTTAACTACCTCTCCATCCTTAGTTAATGCAGTAGAGTGCCATCCACCTGCAGCAATATCAACCTACACAAACATTGAATGTAAACCACATCAGGGTGCCACGTACTAAAAAATCTAACATTTAGCCCATATTATCAGCACATTTTTTCAGAACACATTCAATTCAAAGCCTATAAACCTATGAGCATTAGAAGTTCTAAGTTCAAACATCTGAAGAAGATAACATTAGAATATAATTGCATCACAACAGTTTAACATACTTCGAGTCTCTCATAAACTCTACAAATTTCGTGTAAGAAACAATTCAAAAGCTATTAAGTCAAGTTCAAACTAGTAAGTTCTGGACACATGAGAAAATGACTGAACAGATAATAGTTCCCTACAAGCATAACAGAATAACAACAAAGTGACAAGCAGAGATTGGAATAAATGAAAGACTGGTTTTTTCTTCTAAATCTGTTTCCTTGACCTATTGTCAGTTGAAAATTATTGTACTTTCTATTTCTTTATAAGCATGGACCTCAAATTTGCAATAAATTGGCTTAGATATATAATGCTAAGCAAAAATTTATGATGTATAGAAAGCACAATTAGTTCTAGAGAACTAATTTGAAAATATAGTACAAACCAAAGACAGGCCAGAAAGGCCTTGGACACGAATAGGTTGTGATCTTGGTTGTGTGTCCCCAGTACCAAGTTGTCCATATTCGTTATTGCCCCATGCCCACAGAATTCCATCTTCTTGTAGAGCTAAATTATGAAATGCCCCAACTGCAATAAGCCTAACCCTTTCAAGGCCTTGCACTCGCACAGGGACTGATATCTGTTTTCTGCAAACAATAAAGGCCCAAATTAAGTGAAAAGAGGGATGATCTTGTTAACCCCAAAGCAAACTATTAAATGAAATAAATTGATTGTGAGAAATGGTAGCATTGTTAAGCAATAATGAGAAGATATGGATCACAGATAAGTCTGAGAAACTATACATGTCTCCGGGAGGCCATGGTTGACCCCAGGTCCAAACATGTCCTTCACGTGTAAGCACTACAGAGTGAGTACCCCCAGCAGCTACCTAAGATATCATCAATTAGAATAGAGTTGATGGAATCAGGATTGCAGCATATTATCCAGAATACAAACAGAAAATGAAAAATTCGGGATGAGTTATGAGTAAGGGATTTATAGACCAAAAACAATCAATACCTTTGCTTCAAAATTAATGATGTAACTTAAGACAATTAATTCAGAATTTGAAGCAATAAAATTCATTTGGAATGTATAGATAACAAATAATACAGAATTAAAGTGCTTTGATCATTTTACATTGGCATTTTTCAGGAGTTATTGGAAAAATCGGTGAGCTACTTATCTTATCCAGCAATGAGTAGATTGCAACATGCAAAAAACAAATCTTCTGCAATCTTTATACCTATGGAAAATTTATAATATGAATTGTGGTGTATAATATACTGACATCTCTAATGGAAAATCTACAGAAGCTAATTGGAATCAGTTTATGGTAAATTTTATTGATACATCATTACGGTCACCTCGCGAACTACAAGCTTTGGTGCACAACGCTTAGGTATCACTATATCTCTTCTCAATGGTCTCCCAGTGTCATCCTTCCTCTCAGGCTCTTCACCACACTGCCCATACTCATTTCCACCTATAAAACATGGTATTGTCCAAATTTTCATAAAACCAATAGTCTGCTTACTAAACTAGAGCTAAATAAACATACGTTGCCTCTGCAGTGTTGACTTAATAAGCAAAGAATGAAGTAGAAATAGCGTAATCTTGAAATCATCATGGTTTTCTATAATCCATGGCTATTGATATACACAACTAAGCAAAACAGGTCCTACTCATGATGTAAAAGAATTCTATACGTTTGCCTAATAGCCTAAAAAAGTTCAAAGCCAGAGACATTATTCTGGGCAAAAAGAAAGATGGTTATTATCAAAATTCCAATGATTATAGAGTGCTACATACCCCAAGCATAAGCACGGCCTTCATCATCAACAGCCAAGCAATGCCAGCCACCGATAGCTGCCTATAAAGGCGAAAAAAAAGAAGAAATTTAAGAAGCCAGAAACTTGACATCAAGTAAAGTCCATTAGGAACATGGGGTGCTAATTAACATATCAAGCAAACCATTTATTAGAGAAGGGTACCTGAACAATCTTAACGTTGGCAAGAGCCTTAACTTGGCTAGGAACATTCTCAGTATTGGTCTCACCATTGTCAGTCTTGCCCTCAGGTGGGTGGCCAAGCGTCCCCCTTTGATTCCAACCCCATGTAAACAACTGAACAAACACAAAAATCCAAACTTTGAAGATACTCAGCAAAAGATTGTCTTTTTTATGATATTGAGATAAAAAGCAACATGTAGAAGCAACTGAAGACCTTGCCGTCATCACAAATGGCAAGAGAGTTGCGGCTACCGGCAACAACGGAGCTGACTTTGTAAGGCTCAAGAGCTTCGACGACACAAACCCATTCTTTCTCGTCGTTTTTCCCTATACCCAATTGCCCATCTTCGCCTGAGCCCCTGCAACTTCAAAAGAAGCAACATAAGCACTACAAACACATACATACAGAGCGAAAGTGAGCAGTCAAAAATGGGTTCTTGAGTACAGAAACAGACCAGGTAATAACAGAGGTATGAGAAGACATATCAATAACAGAAGAAGAGAAGAGAAGAGAAACAGGGTAGGTCTGCACTGAAAGCAGGCAAAGTAGACAAGAAAAAGCGACAAAGTGGAATATGTAAGAAGTATGCGGGGTGGGGAATTGGATTCCAAATCACTGACCCAATGGTTTGGATTCGGTAGTGGCCACGATTCTCATGGGTCAACCCGATTCTCATGCTTTAATACTAAAATTAATAATAATAATAATAAGGGAAGACTCCATTCTTTTCTTGTTTTTCTCCTTCTCTCTCTCCTTTTTTTTTTTTTTTTGCAAATTAAAGAGTTGATCAAATTTTATAAGAATAAAAAAGAGTTAATCAAAATTTAAAAAAATTTTCTCAACATTATTGAATATTATTTACATATACTCTATTAATTCAAATAAGGATGGCAATAACTAATAAAGTTATTTATCAATGTTGTGAAAATCGGACCGGATATCGAACCGGTAAGGGAAAGGGTTAAAGGTTTAGAGATTCAACCGGTATAAAATCGTTATAAAATCGGTATTAAATCGGTGTAAAATAATAAGATGTATAAATTATTAATCTATTGTTTGTTAATCTTTTATTAAATTATAATATCAAAAATATATTATATTAAAAATTTTCATTTTAATGTTTATTATTTTA
>JAOXYD010000001.1:18491684-18507475 GCA_028565735.1 Pinacopodium congolense
GTTTTAACTTTCTGACATGGCATACATTTAGCTACATAATCCACAACATCCCATTTCATACTCGATCACCAGTAATGTTGCTTCAGATCTTGATACATCTTATTACCACTAAGATGCATTGTAAAGACAGTATTATGTGCCTCAAAGAGTAACTTCTTTTTCAGTTTATCATTAACTGGTGCACATAATCGATCTTTATAATACAAATCACCATCTCCTTTCACATAAAAGTCAGGTTGCTTATCTTTTCGAGTAGCCACGATAAGTTGTTGCAACATATCATCCACTCTCTGAGCATCATAGATTTCTTGCCTTAAAGTAGGATTAACTTTCAACAGGGTTATTAAACCTTCTTCGGATAAAAATTCCCATTCACTTTACTTCACTGCTAAGACTGAAATGGTCTTCCAACTCAAGACATCAGCCACAACATTAGCCTTACTCAGATGGTACTCTAGAATGCAGTCATAATCTTTAAACAATTCCAACCAATGTTTTTATCTCAAATTAAGTTCTTTTTGGGTAAGCAGATACTTCAAGATTTATGATTAGTAAAGATCCTACACTTTTCACCAGACAAGTAGTGTTGCCAAATTTTCAAAGCAAACACTACTGCTACAAGATCTATATTATGTGTAGGATAGTTCTGTTTATGAGTTTTTAGTTGCCTAGAGGCATAAGTAACTACCTTTCCATCCTGTATCAAAACATAGCCCAAATCATTTCTAGATGCATCACTAAACATAACATACTCTTTACCAGATTTGGGTTGAGCCAATACAGGAGCTTCAGTAAGCATTCCTTTTAATTGATCAAAACTATTTTGGCATTTATCAGACCATTCATATTTCACTCCCTTTCATAACAATTTAGTCAATGGAGACTCTATCACCAAAAATCCCTTTACAAACCGACAATAGTACCCTACTAATCCTAGAAAACTTCTTACTTTTGTCATGTTCCTCGGTGGCTTCAAGTTAACAATTACTTCAATCTTACTAGGATAAACTATAATCCCTTTAGAAGGGACAACATGTCCTAGAAAAGATACCTCTTGAAGCCAGAAATCACACTTACTCAGCTTAACATACAACTACTTTTCCTGCAGGGTATGTAACATAATTCGAAGATGATCAGTATGATCATGCTCATTCTTAGAATATACCAGGATGTCATCTATAAACACCACTACAAAATGGTCTAAATAAGGCCTTAATACTATATTTATCAAATCCATGAAGTCAGGTGGAGCATTAGTTAACCCGAATGGCATTACCAGGAATTCATAATGCCCATAACTAGTCCTAAATGCAGTTTTCAGCACGTCCACTTCCTTAACCTGGAGTTAATAGTACCCCGATCAGAGATCGATCTTTGAAAATACATCAACATCTTTCAATTAATCAAACAGATCTTCAATCCTTGGCAATAGATACCTATTCTTCACTGTGACTCTATTCAATTGCCTGTAATCAATACACATTCGAAGAGTACCATCTTTCTTCTTAACAAATAGAACTGGTGCTCCTTATGAGACACCGGGTCGAATAAACTCCTTATACAGAAGCTCTTACAATTGCACTTTCAACTCCTTCAATTTAATAAGAGCGATCCTGTATGATGCTCTGGATTTAGGAGCAGTGCAAGGCATAACTTCGATAAACAACTCCACTTCCCTTTCAGGAGGGAGTTCAGATAATTCTTCAGGAAAGACATCCAGAAATTTACTCACTACCAGAATATCTTGCAATTTCTTACTCTCCTTCTTAGAGTTAAACACAAAAGTCAAATAAGCTTCACATCCTTCCCTAAAAAGCTTCCAAGCTTGCATAGCAGATACCACATTAGCTAAAGGACCAGTGCGAATGCCATGTAATACTATTGCAGACTAATTAGACTTCCTAAGCACAACTATTTTAGTAGTATAGTCAATCACTGCTTGATGCTTGGATAACCAATCCATACCCAGAATCAAATCAAACTCATGAAAAGGCAATTTAATCAGATCCACTACATATTAATTTCCTTGGATCATAATAGGACAGTGTCTAAACACCTGATTAACCAACACACTACTCCTCAGAGGACTAGTTACATAAATGTCATATTCTAATTGATCTACAGGCATTTTCTTATCAGACATATCCCCAATACAGATGTGAGAATGAGTAGATCTAGGATCAATCAATGCATACATATCATAATTAAAGAGAGAAACAATACCATCAATGACTTCAGGTGAGTCCCGATCCTTACGAGCTTTTAATGCATAAGCTTGAGCTGAAGCAGAAGGCATAGTTGGTCGATCAATAGTTTTCTATTGGTTACTTAGCTTAGGTCTAAGCTAACTAGATCCTTCATGACCTCTACCTTGTCCTTTGTTACCAGCAGACACATGAGAAACCTCCCTAGTAGCTTGTGTCATCCGAGACTGTCTTATAAGATAATTAGCTATCAGATGCTCAATACTGCCACATCGAAAACATGTGCCCGTAGCTCTCTAACAAGTACCCTAATGATGTCCAGAGCAATGAGGACACTCTGGAGCACCAGAACCTCGGCTCACAGAAGAACCCTGACTAGCAACAATCGATAAAGGAAAGTTCTATCGCCTTCCGCAAGTTACAAATCTCTAGGTAAATTCAAATGCAGAGGGAATACCTTCACGACTTCGCTTACCTGAGGATTAGCCTCCCTTGGCAAAACCCCTTCGCCGACCCCTTTCTCTTCTAATTGTCTCTTGTCTTTCTATTTTCACATCAGCTTGAACTAGTTGATGGTAATTCACTTGTTACAGTAAAGTGAATGCCTCCTTAATCAAATCATTCAAACCATCCTCGAACTGATGACATCAAAATTCCTTAGTAAGTACCGGTTCAGGTGTATACTTGCTGAGCCAATCAAATTTTATGTCGCACTCAGCAACAAACAGATTCCGCTGCTTCATATTCAGAAATTGCTTCCACTTCTTCTTTTTATAAGCCTTCGTAACATACTTAACTTTGAACTCTTGGGTAAAGAAATCCCAAGTCGAAGGCACTGGTAGATGAGGATTTCGTAAAATGAACTTTTACCACTCGTAAGATGTTCGTTGAAGGAGAGAGATAGCATAATGTACCATCTGATCAAGTGGACAACTAATTTCAGCTAATACCCTCTCTACTCTCTCTATCAAGAACTCAACTTTTTCATATTCCTCCAAAGATGTCCCAGTAAATTCCTCAGCTCTATACTTTCGTAATTAATAAATCGGAGCCTTTGATGCTGTCATACGATCTAGTAACATTATAATGTCTTGTGATAACTTAACTAAAGCCTCTCCCTGAGCTGGAGGAGGAGGTGACACCTCAGCTTCACCTCGATTGACCCTAGAGGGTCCAGGGATAGATAGATGAGATCGCTCCGAATCAGCAACCTTGTCAATAGTTTTGTGAGATCTTTCCATCTCTAATTTAATAACCAAACATGAGACAAACCACATTAGGCCAAAACACAACTCTTATATCCAAGTAGAATCGTCTAAACCATGCTCTGATATGAAAAGATGTAACACCCGCATACCCCTTGAAAGGATAGGCAGGTATTACCTAAGATAGGACTCAAACATACCAAAATAATACATAATATTGACAGAATTCAAACAATCACTAGACAGAATTTAACCAGCACATTGAATTTATTTGAATTAAAGTTATTACATTCCAAAATTTTAAACAAAATAGTGCATATATGTGTATTACAATATCTACAAGCTGGAAAAAAAATACATCATGTCTCATATTATAAAATATAACTCAAATATTCATTCCCAAACAAAACACATTCTTCGTTGGCCATTACGGTTGTTATTGTTCCAGACTTCAAACCCTCCTATCTGAACCTACACGGGGTAAAACCATCATGCTAAGCATAAAGTTTAGTAGGGAATAAACTAAATAGGGGGTATAAGCTGACAACTTTTACAAACAGTCGTCCAAACAATCAAATATTCAAAAAAAATCCAAATATCATAGGCTGTATTTTTCAAACCAAACCAAAAGATCATGAAACTCAAAACAAAATATATCATAATAGATTATACATTTGCTTCAGAGCAAAACTCACCATTATCAGAACTGAATATGATACAGTCTGGAAGCATTTACTTATTCTAGAACAAATCTTAAGTGTTTCAGAACAAAGTTTATTTATATCAAAACTGAGCATAGAACAAAATAAAAAATATGTTAGTTTGTTAATCCTTTATACAGAAGTGAGTAATGGGACTAATCCAGGAGATACCGTGATCGGTATCACAGAACTGGAGAGATATATGTCTCATTAACAAAATACACCAAAGTGTCAGTAACAAGAGATACAGAAGTGTCATAGGAGCAACTGCAGACCCTTATAGGCATGCCTATGTACCCACGACTAAGACTTAACATTATTAAAACAAAACAGGTTCATTTCAGAATTCTCATATGAGGGACATATTGCCCATTTTTGTTCAATATGACATATTCTTTGATTCACAAAAATAGAAAGCACTTCCAATACGATCTCAATTATCAAACTCCTCGGACACTTGATGGTCCAGAATTAACATAATATTATTGCAGAAATTCCCAATTCAAAAACATCTATATCCAAGTCATCATATATTAGCCTTTGGAATTAATTCATTCATGAACACACCAAGTAGTTATTGAATACCAAACAAAGTTCATAACACACCCTAATCAAATAAATAAATTTAACCTGTAGCATCTAAGAGGGGGCAAATTGGGTGTAATAAAAATTTTCTAAGTTCTTACTATTATAAAATTCACTCTAAAATTATTCTTATAAATATATAACAATATATTTCAAACAATGTATCAATATAAATTAAACATAAAAACAAACTATTATAAAATAAAGAGAGTAGAGAAATGAGATTATAAATCGATTTTATAGTGATTTTGTGAATAAACCTTGCTTATGTTCAGTCTCTAAGATACTTTTATAAATTCCACTAAAATCTTTCTTCTAATGGATGAAGAGAAACCTCTATACAACAATCTTTTTTTTTTTTGTGAAAAAGAACCTTACAACTCGATTATAAGCTAATAAGAAATACACTGTTAAAAAATTTCACTTGCTCAAATGCATGTGATTAAGTACTTGTTTGGATGGGATTTTGGGAGGTCAATAAGCTCTTTCTTCACCACAAAAGCCTTTTTTTAAAAAAAATAATGTTTGACTGTAGAATTAAAAAGCA
Organism: Pinacopodium congolense; assembly: GCA_028565735.1. NCBI lineage: Eukaryota > Viridiplantae > Streptophyta > Magnoliopsida > Malpighiales > Erythroxylaceae > Pinacopodium > Pinacopodium congolense. The sequence goes on from JAOXYD010000001.1 coordinate 18,496,927, forward strand.
TTTCTTTAATAGATATGGTTTTTTTGGCAGCCAAAATACAGCTTTTTAAGAAGCTAAAATTTGGAGCTTCTAAAAAAAGCCTCTGAAATGACTTTTCGAGTAGATGTTTCAAATCAATTAATGAGCTTATTTTTTTAGTCCCTTTTGCCCTTATGTTTTTAACATGTTTGTAATACCCACAATAAAATGCAATTTATTATGTATTTAACTATTTACTCAACTTGAATATTTATTTTGGGATTTATATAATATTATTTGGCTATTTTTATATGTTTTAATATTTATTTTTACATTAATTTTACTTATATTATAATCTATATAAAAGATTTGGTTAGATATATTTTCATTTATATTTCATATGATTTAAAATTATATAATAATTAATATATCGTGCTTTGCATATTATTTAATATACTTTAAATAATATTTATATGTATAAATAATTTTTATTACAAATTAAAATATAGTTAAAATTAAAAGTGTTTTTTATTTTTATGTTACCAAACAATCTACTTTATGAAAACTCTTTCAAAAGAGATCTTTTTAAATAATAGCTAAACAGTCAACTGACTTCTTATAAAATCTCTTCTTATAAAAAATATACAAAAAAAGCTCTATTAATAAAAATTCTACTGGTATAAACCCATTCGAACAGGCACTTAGTAATATAAGAATTAAAAAATAAAATGCCTTCATTTATTAAAGGAGTTCATATTGATATTCTTATGTATAAATATTTTCATAGTTATCTATACACCCTAAAACAAATTTATAAAGTGACCATTAGTAATTTTCACGAAAAAAAAAAGAAATTTATATGTGATTTCATATTCACGGGCAAAAGTTAGGATGGTCTGGATCCAATTTCGGCATATGATTCACTATCTATCTGTGGTCTCCCACACATGCTTTCTTTTATAAAACATTTTGTCTTGAAAGACTCAAATTTCAAATGTTTTTTAATGTTATGAAACAAAACTAAATAAAACCAATTTCAATTCATGCATTCAATAAATTACAATACTTTAAATAATAAAATACTTTCCATTAAATATTAGTGGAGACGTTCCGTCATGATTAGAAAAAATGTAATAGAAAAAAGATAAAGTGATTTTTTTTAAAAAAATTCAGAAAAAAAATAAAAATAAAATATAGTTAAACATCAAGGAATTAGGGTATAATTTACTCAAATATTTTTAACCTTATAAGATAGAGATCACACGTAAGATTGAGCCCATTTATTATTATTATTTCTTTAAGATTGGGCCTATTTATGCCCCTCAACTTTTGTGTCTTCTTACTATGAAGAACACAAAGCAAGCCTAAGGGCCGGGGCCTGAAGCTGAAGTTGAAGCAGCTTGGAAGGAGAAGATGGTTTCTTCATACTACTCAGTTTTTTTTATCACACTACACAGTCCTGTGGAGGTTTATGGTGGGAATCATAAATGGGGTTTGCTCTGTTGACACCATGAGAGAGCACAAATATAATCTAATAAGATATCTGATAAAGAACTTTATCAGTAATACTAACTCCACACACTTGCTTGGGTAGATGGATGGATGAAGTTGGTCAAAAAGGAAGAGAAGAAAGATGGGAACTTTTTTACAGAATAAAGACTCATGGCAAGTCACCTCACACGACCCGTCATCATTCAGTGGCTCCTATTAAATCTTCATTTTTGGATTTCTGATCACTGTTTTCCAAAGAATTTTATCTGCAATTTTATCAGGTAAGAATTTCCGCACAAAATCTTTCAAATGGGGACCTCCTCCAGGATACTGCATTCATACATACAGCAAACAGCCGCTTACTTGCAGATTCTACGTGTATTCACTCCTAATCGGTCATTGATATTGCTCAGCATATACTGTTTAAGCTCATCAATGCTGTAACCAATATGTTGAGGTGCCCAAATGAAGCATTTTGCTTCATGTGATGAACATAGGAACTACTCTGCTATGCATATACATATTCTATTGTTATTTCTTTGGCTAATAAACAAGACGAGAACTCATGTCAAAATCTGAAAATCATCAGTCAAATGTGTGTGAATAATTGGAATAGCAGATATGATAGTTCACAAACTTCTTTAAATTTTCAATTCTCAAAACTTTCAGCACATTATTTGCATTTCCAGAAATAGACTTGAGCAAGGTTTTAAGTCGTGCTTTAAGATTGTGATTTTGCATTTGCTGATAATGCCAAAGTCAAATTGTGGATTCAGAAAAAGCAAAGAATTGGGGGGCAAAGTACACATAGAAAAGTATTTGATTCTTTGCCATATATGCTTACATCTTCTCTTTCCTTTTCTGTTTGTATTTCCTTTTCTTTTTCACTTTCAAAGGGAATATCTCATACAGGTTTTTGATTTAGCTCAAGGTATTATGACCAGAATAGTGAAAAGGTGTTCTTGGGGACCAATGTTTGGCTGGCAACAGTATTTAGCAATGGTAACGACAAACTCAATAAAGCCTTTGATAGAATCTGATCAGAAAAAAACATGAATAATTCACTTATCTTAGACTATGCCAAACAATTCTTCAGAACTGAAATGAGCAGAGAGTTCTAGATGATACCAAGAGTCACATTGACAATTTTATGCATCTAAATTCCTTTTGAAGATTTTGCCTGAAAAGCATTCAAGGAAGATTATAGCATGAAGAATATAAAGCAGATAAGGAGATCGGGCAGATACAGCATCTGACATGGATTAACAATGTGTTATTTGCATAGGCATGTCACTTTTCCTTAGATAAGCTCGAGCAAACTCATGTTTCTACTTCTAACCGATTTCCACTATGAAATTTGGCAATGGCATATTCAAAGTGAAGATAATCTTTCATTTTGTGAATACTCACAGAAAACCATTATAACAGAATGAATTTATATTGAACTAGGAACTATTGTTATCAGTATGAATACAGAGAAAAGTAGGAAAAAAAAATTATTTTATTTGATCAAAATTGGGTTATGTTGACTTCCGTTATCATATCTGTTCACCGATGAGGAATTCAACCAATGTTGGCATCTGAGTATCAAAAACTTTAAAGTCAAGCCATGATGCAAGTTGCATCACAGACTTATCTTCATAACAGATTGAGTTTTCTTTGATGCTGCTGAATAAGAATATGATTTCCTCAAATGGGACTCATGTTGATATACTACAGCTGCAAAGTTAAGTTACAGACATCCTTTGATAGACTTAAAGTCCTGTTTGTTACTGTAATCCTAAGAAATTTATATAGAAAATTAGTTGAAAAGTGGAGGTCAAGAGAATCTATGTGATTACATGTGAATTTAGCCGCCTATCTGTCAGATGTGCTTCTTACGCTTGCGATGTCCTTTCCTTTGCCTAGTCGCCTCAGGCCTATATAAGAGACATCAAAGCAATAGCACAACATAACAAATACTACATTGGCTCCCATTAGTTAAATGACAAGAAATAGTATGACTGCAATTTCATATGATTCAAGGCTTAACCTTCAATTAGGCAACATGAATCACGGAGTCATTGTTGAAGAAATTGAAGGGATCATTAGAGTTTACAAGGACGGATACATTGAAAGGCCTCCAATCATCCCTAATGTCCCTTGCACTGTGACACCTGCACCTGGCATGACAATCAAAGATGTAATGATTGAAAAGTTCACTAACTTATGGGGACGTATTTATGTTCCAAGCTGCACTGGTAAGCTGCCTTTGCTTGTTTACTTCCATGGAGGTGGATTTTGTGTTGGCTCAGCAGCTTGGGCGTGTTACCATGAGTTCTTGGCCAAATTTGCTTCTACCTCAGGCTGCATGATTCTGTCTGTAAACTACAGGCTGGCCCCTGAAAATCGTCTCCCCGCTGCATATGATGATGGCATGAATACCCTTTCATGGCTTCAAAAACAGGCTTCAACTGGCTCAGTAGAGCATAATTGGTGGCTAAGTCGATGCAATTTCTCTAACTTCTTCCTCGCCGGTGACAGTGCCGGCGGGAACATAGCTTACAGTGTAGCCACCAAGGTGGGAACCCCTGGAAATTCTGAAACCATTATGAAGCCATTTTGTCTCAAAGGTCTCATCTTGATCCAACCATTCTTTGGAGGCGAACAACGAACTTCTTCTGAGAAAAACACCAGTCAGCCACCCAACTCTGCGCTTACTCTGTCAGCATCCGACACATATTGGCGACTCTCCCTGCCATTTGGAGCTAACCGTGATCATCCATACTGCAATCCTTTAGCACTCGGTCCATCCAAGTTGCGGAATTTGAAGCTACCAGCTGCTATGGTGTGCATATCGGAAATGGATGTTCTTAAAGATCGAAACTTGGAATTCTGCACTGCATTGATTAATGCCGGTAAAAGGGTCGAGACGTTGGTGTATAAAGGAGTAGGGCATGCGTTCCAGATCCTCCATAACTCGAAGTCCTCCCATGGAAGAACCCAAGAGATGATGGCTCATCTCAAGTGTTTTGTGAATCAATAGTTGTCTTCCATTTTGGAACTTTTGTAGGATTTAAGTATATGCCCATTCATATTCATGGTCTGTTCAATCAAAAATTTATATTACACGAATTGACCCATTAGCTTTCCAAGCCCAAGACTCCATTTTTATAACTCCCCTTTCTCTCAAAACACTCCATTATGAACTTTTAGCACTGGAGATTCGACCGGCGATCGGATCCTCATTGCTTGGTGCGTGCGGTTGTATTTTTTTTTTGCTTCTTCTTCTCTTCGTGTCTGTATTTTAGGGTCTCATTTTTTATTGGGATATGGCGTATTATGAGTTAATTTATAGTTAGATCTCCGTCTCTTCTTTTCGCCTCCTCTTCTTGGTTTTTCTACTTGTGGATCGAAGCCAAATTTCCAGAGAAATTGTGAATTCCGATGGAAGAAAAGCTCAGAAAATTATTGATTCTATACGCTTCTCAAACCGGTAACGCTTTGGACGCTGCCGAGCGCATCGGCCGGGAGGCTGAGCGCCGAGGCTGCCCGGTCACCGTTAGCTCGACCCATGAATATGATGCTGTTAGTATTTCTGCTTCTCTCTCTTTTTTTTCTTCTTCTTTTATTTTGATATATGAATATGAAGCTAAAACGCCGTTCTCAGGTTTCCTTACCATTGGAGGACATTGTAATCTTCGTGGTTTCTACAACTGGTCAAGGCGACACACCAGATTCCCTGAAGGTTGTGATTGATACGACCTTTTCTTCATGAATTCTCTTCAAGTTTTAACTTTTTTCCATGGGAAAAGAACTAAATTTGTCTTCTTTTTTTTTTTTTTGGGTATTCCTTCTCTGCTTTTGAAGGATTTTTGGAGATTTCTTCTGCAGAAGAATCTTACTAAGCATTGGCTGGAAGGAGTTCATTATGCTGTCTTTGGACTGGGTGATTCTAGTTACCAAAAATATAATGTAACTATTTCTGAACTTCACAAGTCATGAACATCTTTAATTCTTCATTATGTCTACTTTATAGAATATCTTTCCTTATTTATCCATTATATTGCTGCATTGTGTTTAGAAGAGAATGGGAAAAAAGTCTAATTGAGTTGGCATGCATGTACTCTGGCCCTGGGAATTATAACCTTCATAGCTAGTTTTCTTACCTCTCACCAGACACATTAAGAAGACCATCTTAGAAATGTCTCGAGGATGCCAATTTCAAAACTACTGCAATGAAAGGTCCTTTAACTGCATAGTTCTTTTCTTATGGCATGGTTTGGACAACATGATTTCACAGCTCATTTTGAAACTTTAAACATGTACCATGAATATTAACGTATCATTATTTCTCTCTTGATCATTGAAAACCAAAAGAAACTCACAGATGGATCAATCGAAGGTCCATTAAATCCAAAAGCTTAAGATGTTACTAAAGCCTAGTTATTGTTGTGTAATAACTCCAACACTTCAGACAGAATCTCACTGGACTAAAAGTGCGAAGAACCATTCAATGTAAAAGTCAAGTTGTTGATTTAATCCTATGGTGACTCTATATTGGGTCTAATATAAAGATATGCATATTCTATAATAAACAGACTGGTGAACATAAGTTTTTTATTTAATTTTTGAGACCTCAAATTAGATCCCTGTAGAGAGTAGTTGAAGAATTAGTGATGTGGATTTTACAACAACAGGATGTCCGTGATTGGTTATTTATCAAGAATGAAATTAGTCGCTTCTTTATTTCTTTTTCTCAAATTTGAAGGTTATTGATTTTGTTTGCTGTGAGCCTGCAGTTTGTAGCTAAGAAGCTTGACAGACGGCTTTCTGATCTTGGGGCAATTGCTATTATTGAAAAGGGTTTGGGAGATGATCAGCACCCTTCAGGGTATGATTGCAATGTCCTGTGTGTTTTTGTTTTGGGAACTTATACGCATATGCACTACTTAAACACAAATATAAGATATAATCCATAACTTTGCTTGAATTGTTTTCACCTTGATATTTGTGCTGATCCTTTATGTCCTTCTCCAAGTCTAAGTGACTTTTTGCATAATTTACTCTTAATTTTGATGTATAATATTGTATATAGGAATATTGTGGTTCTCCCCAAAGTTTTCCATTTCTTGTTGATCCTTCTCACCTAAAGAGTGGTACATGTGAATTCTATTTGTGTATTTGGTGAAAATTTTATCTAAAAGAAAAACTTCCTTTCATCATTTGTTTTGCAAGTGAAGCACTTATCCTGTTCATTGTTCTTTTAAATGAAATACAACAATGACTCTGATACATTTGTTGTTGATATATACGTATAGGTATGAAGGTGCTCTGGATCCTTGGATGTCATCCTTGTGGCCAGTTTTGAATAAGATCACACCTAAACTCTTCCCTAATGGTCCCGATTTTGTGGTTCCTGATTCTAAACTGATTGATCAACCAAAAGTCCAAATAATATATCATGAAAGTGATGAGCCGGACTTACATTTGTCTTCTGCTTCAGGTAACTTTTTAATTCAGGCTATATGAAAACAAGTCTGTATTTATCTTTTGTTGTAGTCAAGTTCCTGAAATTGTTGTCCAATACAGCAATAATGAAAGAGTTTTTATTTTGACATTCTTGTAATGTGGGTGGTTAGCTTCAAAATGGTGCTTTTCTATGGGCATCTGGCAACTACTCTTTTTATCTTTTGGTTGAGTTAACTTGGGGATTTTGTTGAGCTTTAACTTTATGAAAATAGATCAAGTTTTACTCTTCATACGTTTTCAATTCACAGAGTTTTTTCCTTCTGTGTTGGTACTAGGTCAGGAGCAAATTAAGAGGGCTCGCTTAATGTCTTCTGGAAAATTTTCTCACGATAAGAATATGCCTGACTGCTTTTTGAAAATGGTATCAATACTTAACTAGCATGTTCGATTGATGTGATAAGTCAATGCCACAATGACTTTGTTCATCTTAATTGTTTCCTCCAGTTTTTTTTTTTGGCTGTTCTTTCTCTACGTTCCCATCGTGTAATTATGGCTTCAGGTTCTTATTTCTCTTATCTTGCTTTATCCCCCTGCTTTTTCTCTTGTAGGTCAAGAATCAGGCCTTGTGCAGAACAGGCTGTGGAAAAGATGTGCGCCATTTTGAATTTGAATTCACTTCATCTGTGAGTTATGTTTGTTTAAATGCTGATTTGAGTGTGTGCTTGTCCAGACTAGTCTTCATTATCGCTTCATGCTGATCTTTGAATTATCCTTTTTCTGTATTTCACTTTATTGACAGGCAATTCAATATGAAGTAGGAGATGTTCTTGAAATTCTCCCTGGTCAAAATCCTGCTGCAGTGGATGCTTTCTTAGAGCGTTGTAATTTGAATCCAGAATCTCTTATCACTGTGAGTCCTTTTGTATTACTGATGGACTAACTGGTATAGCAGATGTTTTAATACTGCCTGGGGATAGACTTTTTATGCTGCTGTAAATTATTCCACTAAAGGATATCAGTGGAGAAAGAATCTAGCCAATGGTGAGCACTGAGCAGGTCAAACATGCCTAGTTTGGTTCATTTTGGAGTGCACTGGCACCTATAAAAGTTCAAGTCTGAACTTATTCACTGTGAAAATCCTGAAATAAATCCTCTCTAATAGGTTTTGGTAACTTGTAATTTCTCCATTGGGATGTAATATCTTTAGGCTATGCTCAATATTCTTGCAAGAAAATTGAAATTATGGAAGTAGCTATTACCGAAAGCGGGATCATGATATCCTGTTACTGCCTATTTCACCTTCAAATGATTGATATATTCTTTATTAGCTTTAGTGTGTGTAACCGGCTTACTAAGCAAATCCTGGCGGCTGAAACTCTGTTTTCCCTCATTGATCTAACTAATTTATTAGCATCTTGCTGATCCATACTCATTGTCTTCTCATACCATGGATTTAAATTGCTTTCTGGAACCGCAACTTATCTGCACACTTGAGGGTGATGTATAACAACATTCTTCTACTACCTCCACCAATGAATCCTTTTCTTATTTCAGGTGCATTGTCGAAGTACAGAGAATCACCCCCTTGATATTCAGAACAGTAATACAACTGTCCCTATAAAATTAAAAACATTTGTAGAATTAACAATGGATGTTGCATCAGCTTCACCCAGACGCTATTTCTTTGAGGCAAGGATGCTGTATGTTTTATGTTCTGATGCTTGTTTCAATGAAAAATTATACCCAAGATTTTGTATGCGCATATATCTGATAGACATCAAAGTTGGTTTTGCAAATTCAAATGTTTCTTTTATTAAAGTTTAAAAGTTTTCTAGTCATACTTGATGCTGCAAACTTTAATAATTGTGCATTTCGTATGCGCCACAATGCTTCTGTTGTCTTTCACACTGACAATACCATCTCATCTTCCAGATAATGAGCTTTTTTGCAGAAGCTGAACATGAAAAGGAGAGGCTCCAATATTTTGCCTCGCCTGAAGGAAGAGATGATCTATACGAGTACAACCAGAAGGAAAGAAGAACTGTTTTGGAGGTCAGTTCCGTGTGAAGTTTTTTTATTTTTCTCAGTGGAGCTGGAATCTCTTTCAACTTTTACATGTCAATGGGAAATGGTCCTTTTGCGAATATAGGTATTGGAGGATTTCCCCTCTGTGCAAATGCCATTTGAGTGGCTGGTGCAATTGGTTCCTCCATTGAAAACCAGGGCATTTTCCATTTCTTCTTCGCCTTCAGCTCATCCGAATCAAGTGCACTTGACTGTCAATATAGTGTCATGGGTAACACCATTTAAGAGAAACCGGCACGGCCTGTGCTCATCATGGCTAGCAAGGCTTGATCCACAGCACGGTATTGTTCTCACATTAACATAAATTGGAACTTCTGATGTTTTTATGCAATTCTAAGTTTCCAGTCATTGATTACCATAATGGCTACTTCTGTCATGATTAGGCATATTTATTCCAGCATGGTTTCATAAAGGTTCCCTTCCTTGTCCTGAACTATCACGTCCTCTCATTCTCATCGGTCCTGGGACTGGATGTGCCCCTTTTCGCGGATTTATAGAGGAAAGAGCTGCACAAGATGTCTCTGGTTCAGCTGCTCCCGTTGCCTTCTTCTTTGGTTGCAGAAACGAGGAGAATGACTATTTATACAGAAACCTTTGGTTGTCTCATGCACAGAACGGCGGTTTGCTTTCCGAAGAAAGGGGTGGCGGGTTTTACATCGCATTCTCAAGAGACCAACAACAGAAGGTGTATGTCCAGCATAAAATGCGTGAAAATAGCCAGAAGATATGGAAGCTATTGTCAGAGGGAGCATCTGTTTATGTTGCAGGTTCTTCAAACAAAATGCCATCAGATGTAATGTCAGCAATGGAGGACATTATATCCGAGGAGGGTGGAGTTCCTAAGGAAGCTGCAAGGTTGTTGATTAGGCGGTTGGAAAGGGAGGGGAGATACCATGTTGAAGCTTGGTCTTGAATCAATGCATGTATGAATGAATGAATGAATGCTTATAAAAGGACAAAGAGAACCTAAGAAGCATGAGCTCATGATCCAGTGTAAGGCTTTATTGATTTGGTGTAGCTGTTGGACCTTTTATTTTTCAGAATTTTATTTCCTTTAAATGTACTTGTAATTCTTTTTTTTTCACTTATTTGTCTTCCTCAGATTTGAATTTTGGCAATTTAATGGAAAATCACTTTATATTTTTCTTCCAAGTTGAGCTTTACAGAAATCAACAGCATGATAACACAATAAAATAAAATAAAACAGAGGAATAAACGTGGACGGAACATTGATTTATGGCGTGTACCGGCTTTAAAATGGAAAATAAAACAATAATTTCATTTTTTTTATGGTATTTAAATACCGGTCGGTATCGATAATTTTGGTCAGTACCGGCCAGAATGCATCATACTAGTTTCGTATCGGGGACCAAAATAAAATTTTGAATTTTTTTTATTTTTATAAATAAAAAATATTTTTACTTAATTTTTTATATAAAAATTAATTTTATGGTTATTTTATTATAAAGTCATTTTTATTTTATTTTTAATCTCTAATTAATATAAACTTAATATATACACTAAAGATTTTAATAATTCATATTTATATTTGTAATTTTTAATG
>JAOXYD010000001.1:18511650-18524353 GCA_028565735.1 Pinacopodium congolense
CTATATTATATAATTATTATACATTATTATAATATAATTATTTAATTTTATAAAACTATTATATTAAAGAGTAGATTAAGAAATATATGTAAATAAATTTTTAATTCTATACTTGTTCCAAATGTGATTATGAGCAATTCAATTGAATTACATATTTTAAATGATAACTATCCAAATAAAACATATGATATAATTTATTTTTTAAAATTATTGACTTATTTTCTATATATGATCTATTAAATAGAGTAAATTTTTCTAATAAAATTTTAATTAAAAATATATAAACTTGGATTGTATTATAAATCATCTAAAAATTTTAGAAAATTTAAAAAAGAATGATTAATTGAAAACAAATATATATTAGCACTAAAATAAATATATATTTGATGTGATTTAATTTTTTGAATTATTGACTTATTTTCTATATGTAATAATTTTTTAGTTAAAAATTTATAAACTTATTATAAATCACCTAACGTTTTGGAAAATTTAAAAAGAATGATTAATTAAAATAAATATACATTTACTTGTCATTTAATTTATATTTTTTAAAAAAATTATTAATTAATCAACTAGTTTATTTTTAATAAACGTGACACTAGTATTACCGTTCATTCATCTTCCTCTCTCTCTAACTCAATCCATCAAGATTACCGTTCACGCATCTTCCTCTCCCAGTCTCGGTCTCTCTAACTCAGTCCATCGTCGACTCCCAAAGCCTACAAGAACTAAAGAACGATGTTAGCCTCTGCCAGAGTACTACCCAATATATATGCAGAAACTAAAAGCTGGCAACTTTCTACTCATGGATTATTAAATAAACCAGTTCATATCAAACAGGGGACCCGTCAAAACCCAACAAAGCTCAGGCTTGTTGCTTCCACTTCCGAACCCATACTCGCTCAAGACAACACCCCAGCTGAAAAAGAGGTAGCTTTTGGTTCTTTTTCATTTTAAATTTTGCTTTTTTGAGCTTTTTTGGAATTGCGGTTTATCATTTATGTGGGATTTCATCAAAGATTTATTTTATTTTATTTTTGAAATTTTGTGATGTTTGATAGAAGCTTGGAGTGGTAGTGAAGCCAATGGTGAAACCAAGGATAGTTTTGAAGTTCATCTGGATGGAAAGGGGATTAGGGATTGCCCTAGACCAAGTGATACCTGGCCATGGCACAATCCCTTTGAGCTCTTACCACTTTTGGCCAATAACTGATGCTTGGGAGCAGCTTAAGTTATTGCTTGAGAGCAAGCCCTGGATTTCCAGGAAGCAAATGGTCATTCTTCTTAATCAGGCTACTGATATCATCAACTTGTGGCAGGAAAATGGCTGCAGCTGACAGTAAAATTTTAAATGTAAATTTGGAGACTATGAGTTATAGTGCAGTTTTGCAGGTGATTGCAGCAATTATAAACAACGTTTGATATAATTTGAATCTTTTGTTGGCGTTTTTGTTAAGATTTTATATAATGGGAATTGCAATTGCTTGCCTATGAGGTTAACTTGGAGCCTTTGCATTTTGCTAAATGAATCATCCAGGAGTAAATTGTGGTGAGGGTTTCAAGAATCATCCTCATCAAAATCATATTAGCCTCTTATTCTATGAATTAGTTTCCAAGTTGTGTGGTGCTTTTGTGTCAGAATGTTTATCCCTATTTTCTCCAGTAGTTCTTTTTGAATCCATAAAAAAGACCATTGCAACTCATACCGACTTCAAAGGGTTCTGAATTTCAATACTTCTCTCTTACACTGTATTTCATGTAGTTAAGTCTATTCATTTTTCCTGCAATATCTTCAGGAGGTGATTGATGTTGAATGTTGTAATCTGTTGAATTTCATGAGATGTAAGTTCATCCTTTGAATCCCTTTCCTGACTGTCAATTAGAAGTTTAGTTCTCAAGCTCCCGTCAGTGTCTTATGCCATTCCATTTATGTGAGCCACAAAGGTCATCGTGATCGTAGTTCTTCGAACTTCCATAGCAGCTCTTGCAGCTTCTGTTGCTGCTGCATAAGATATGATTGATAAGTATCTGCTGCATCACTCTACTTACTCCCCAGATTTATCAAGCCAGAGGAGTTACCGGTCTGTCGCAAATTGATAGCAGCTCTTGCATCTGCTGCTGCATAAGATTATGATTGATAAGCATAGGTGGCATCTTTCTACTTACTCCTGGGATTTATCAACCCCGAGGGCTGTTGATTCGTCACAAACTCAATAGCAGCTCCTGCTACTGCATAAGATTAGTGATTGATAAGCATCTGCTGCATCTCTCCACTTGTTCTCCGGAATTATCAAGCCAGAGGGGTTGTCAATCCATCGCAAATTCGATAGCAGCTCTTGCAGCTGCTGCTACTGCATAAGATTAGTAATTGATAAGCATCTCCTGCATCTCTCTCCACTTAGTCCCTGATTTACTTAGCCAGAGGAACTCTTCCAAGCTTTTCCAGACCTTTTCTTTTTGATCTTGGATATTATTCTTGCTTTAGCAACTGGTTGATACTTGATTTATCCAGAAATCATCTATGAAACAGTAATTCTTCAAATACCATGTTCGACACCTGCTGGATTCTGTGTTGTCTCAAATTTTGAGGCAATTAATATTTCTCCTAGATTGATGTAATTTGCTGAAATTGATCTGAACAATTTATAACTTAAAAAAGAGTAGAACAACACTTCTTCCTGTAATAGTAACTCTTTTGAGTGTCTCATACACAATCATCGAAAAGTAAATACTATATCAACTTTGAGATATTCAAGAAGATTCATAGAATTTAGAAAGTAAAAATATTTTAACCCAATACTTCAGCTTGCAAGTACTGGGATTCAAAACAATTTCCCCTACCTGTTCACTCTATAGCCTCGAGATGGCATCGAAAGTTGTGTTCATTCTCTTTGTTTTTTGGGTTAAGTTCTCTCTTTTTCGAAGTGTCAAGCACTTGGTGTGCTCAAAACACTTGGCATTGGCTAAAATCTTTTGCGCTCGTTGACCCCAACGTGGACTGCAGCAAGTAAATATAATTTAAAAAATATGAATAATTACATTAGACACTTATAATGCGGCACCCATTTTGCAAAGAATTCCTATAATGCGGCGGAATCGCTAAAAGATCCCTATAATGCGGCAGATATTGCCGGAATCGCCTACCTTACTCGTGAAAAACTCTCATCAAACAATTGTAAGAATTGAAAACAGAGGTTTAGTACTTTAGTAGTCTTCGAAACAGACAAATTCTTGTGGATGATATGACCCTTACTGCCGGCTTCGTTACGAATGTGACTGCCTTCTTACTGTTTGGTCATTTGCCTCAACGACTCTCTCCAGTCAGCTTGCTCAAAGTCTATATATCATTTTATATTATATGTTGCTACTTTACATGCTTGTGTCTTAAGGAAGCGACAGAGAAGTAAACACATAATCACAATGTTCCCGAAAACAAGGAAGTAGGCTTCGGTTTATCGAACTCTGACAAAAGAAAGAAGGTAAGATATGTAATTTGGTTGTTAAAACAATATTAAAATAAATTGAATTGTATAGAATTTTTAATATATACCGATAAGTACAGTGATAATACTAGCATTAGAGCATGTTTAGTATCACTTTTCATTTTTTTTTATTTTTATTTTTATGCATGTGTATTGATTTATTTGTTATTATTATTGGTTTCGTGTTATTTTTATTAATTTCTATATTTTTAAAAATAAGAAACTAAGTTGAAACCAAACAAGGCCTTAGTTGTGCATTTGTGGGTGTATATATTAGAAACTTCTATAATGTTTTTTTTAACATATATATATATATATATATAAGAAACTTCTATTTTCCTTTTATGTTTTTAGAATATATATATACATATAGGAGACATTACTATATTCAATATTTGAGGAAGTAGTCAAACAGTTAGATTTTTTAAATATTAGGTCAATAATAGAATTATGTTTTTTACTTAATTCTATTATTTAAAATAACTATAATTTACAATGATTTGAAAAAATTATGTTACTAATTAAAATATAATTGACCAATAGGTATAATTTATTAATTAGGGATATTTGTTATATCAATCATTTTTATTAAAAAAATTAAGCTCGTAAATTCAGTTAAGTTTAATTAGAAAAAATGCATCCCTGCTTGTCCATCATCACATCAATTCAAGTCTCTCTGTTTAAAAGACAATGTATAGTCAATTGGTTGATATATCCTATTTAATATTCTTGATTGTGGATATGATTTTATTATAAGTAGGATGAAATTGTCTACAAATTTTTTATTAAAAAAATTTTGGTAATATTCGGACGATAGTTAGAGATGTTACGACCTTTAATGTAAAAATTTGTAGACAATTTCATCCTACTTATAATAATGAAAAACAAATTTCAATAGATAAAAAATTATATTTGTATATATTTAAACATTATTCAAACCTTAGCTATATTTAGTATCATCATATACACACAAAATCCCGCTATTGTTTTGTTCTTATAGGTATTCTTAAGATTATGTTTTGATTTGGGCATTAATGGAATCCATCACTTGGGTCTGAATTATTAATTTTTTATAAAATTTTATAAATTATTGTTTTTTTAATTTAAAAAATATTAAAATAAATAAATTTAACTATTAAAAATCTAAAAATCAACTGAAGTGAATCAATGTTTATAAAATTGAATTGAATCAATCAATCATTCAATTATATAACTAATTCCAATTAGCTAAATAATAAAATTAATCAGTTAAATAGGAAAAATCAACTATAAAACAACTTTAAATCTATTATAAACTAACCAATCAATTATTAAAACAAGGCAATCAAAAATCGAACTAAATTCAAATATTAGAACATGTTTAGTGATGCTTCTTATTTTATTTTTTAGTTTTTATTTTGAAATAAAAAATTAAAATATACAAAATATAAAAAAATAACGTATTAATATAATATAAAAATTTTAAAAACATATAAAAATTAACGTAAATACATACAAATAAATTCAAAAAACCGAAACAAACTAAACAAGCCCCTTAATTTGCATAATAGTTAAACCCTTAAATCTTACAGCTCTCATCATCTGTTTGATATCCAATACAGTTTTTAAAACATCCAAGTAGATAATTCTAACCAGGAAATCATCGAGAATATACTATCAAGCTAAAAAAAATGTGGATCAACCATGAAGGCAACAAAATATGCTTTCCCGAGCTTAAATCATTGGAACCAACGAGCTCCAAGGCCCTTGGTATTTCCGGGAAATGAAGTCGAAAGTCCATCCCTTCCCTTCTTCTTCTTATATATCTTCCTTCCTTCCTTCCTTCCTTCCACCTCATCATCATTATCATTGTCAAAAGCCAAGTACTCATCACTCACTCGCTCTACCAAGTTATCATCTTACACATAACTGCTCAATGGCTGTAAGTAATATTTTCTGACAAAAATCTCTATCCACTTTCTTTCTGAGTTTTTGTTTCTTTTTTTTTTAACGATGTTTGAATAGTTTTTGCAGAAGAAACATTCCCATGTCCCGAAATTTGGGAACTGGGAAAAGGATAACGTACCTTATACAGCTTACTTCGAGTGTGCCCGCAAAGGAAGAACAGCGGCTGGTTCATTGATGAATCCCAACGATCCCGAGGAGAATTCTGTGTCCGTCGTGCATGTCAGCAGAGGCTCAGAACCTGAGTACAGCTTTTTCAATCAAACTCCTGTGCACCCCAACCACCTCAGAACTTACGCTGATATAAGCTACGGAGAAGGTGATTGTAACCCGAAGATTGTCTCCCACCGGAAGAGCAGATTCTCGTCAGAATCCGACGGAGAATCTGATCAGCTAAGGAGTCCAGGTAACCTGAGGAGCATCAGATCATCAGAACCACCAGCATGGAAGAAGGGTTTGAGTCCAGGCCAACTGAGAAGCCTCCGATCGTCGGAAACAGAACTGAAGAAGAGCTTGAGTCCTGTTCATAGTGAGACTGATAGATTTTCTTCGCCGGGCAAGTCTCCGTCGAGCAGGTCCCCGTATGTGAGACGCAGAAGTCCACATTCTGATTCTAACAGTGTAAAGTTTTTTCGTATTCTCTTTTTTTTTTTATAACTCTGGAATTCATTCTTGATAATTGAAAAGAAGAATCAAATCAAATACATTTAATGCAGAATCTTCGAACATCATCGCCTGTTCCCAAATTCGGATCGTGGGATGAAACTGACCCCACTTCTGGAGAAGTATTCACTGAAATTTTCAACAGAGTGAAAGAGGAGAAGGCATCTGCAGTGTATCCTGCTGGCACACCACAACCGAGGAATCATCACTTCATTGATGATAATGATAATAATAATAATAAGAAGAAGAAGAAGCAAAGAAGTCGCTCAAAGGTTAGTTCTTGATTTCTGCAGAATGCCATTGAAGAGATGAAGAATTGGATTTTCTGAACATTTTCTAACCGATGTTTCTGATTGTGCAGTTCTGCTGCTGTCTGTCTTTCTGAAAAAGAAGCCGAGGTTTCACACTTTGACTTCCTTACATGTTGGAGAAAGAGAGAAACTCATCGGTGGGCTTCATTGGCGAAAAAGATGATGGAGACCATGTCAATGGGACCTTTTGTTTTTTTTTTTTGTTGGGTTATGGATAAGATGAGAAATCTATTATGCGTAACACAAAAAATAATACATTTCATTTGATTTTTCGCAAGTATCCCTTTTTTATGTGGTTTGATAAGCTAACATAAAAAAATTAGAATAACATTTGGCATTTTGTAATAATTTATCGGTAATTAAATTAAGATTTATTTTTATATGAAAATTAGTAATTTAAAGTTACTTTAATTTACCACTTAATACCTTTAATTTTTAAATGACGGTACGTTTTTTTCCCAAATAAAACATTCTAATAATTTTCATGTCATTGGAAACATATTAATGTAAAGATATGTTATGTTTTTTATTGTAATTTTACACTAATTTCTGGTATTTCAAGAAGATTTTTTAGGTCCAAAATTTTTAAAAATATATTAACATAAATATTTAATAAAAAATAAGTCTTCATCAAATATAGCCACTAAAAAGGAAAAAAAAGAAGAAGCAGAAGACTCTTTTCCAGCCCCATGATTAATCACAAATCTCTATAATAGAAAGATTTTAAATTAATTCAACACGTATTAAAGGAGTTTTAGTAATTTTAGAAATGTACCTTTTTTATTTTGCTCCAAGTACTTTAAAACAATACATAGGGATTTTTTTTAAATATATTAATATAGATATATAAAAAATAAAATAAAAAAAGAAGTCTTCATCAAGTACGGCCATTAAAAACGAAAAGGCAAAGACTCATTTCCAACCTCATGGTTACTCGCAGATCTCTATAATAGAAAATATTTTAAATTAATTCAACACATAGAAGTGTTTGATCGAGTTTTTTTGTTTGATTTTTTCTATTTTTTAAAAATAAAAACCAAAAAATTTGTAAATAAAATGAAAAAACAACACATAAATAAAATATCAAATTAAATATATTTATATATAGTCTAACTTTATATATTAAAATTTATATGATAGCATTAAACAAGATCGATTATTACTTTAATGTAATAAATCTAAACATGGATTCATAATGTTTGAATTTCTTAATTGATTCCCTCTTACCTTTCTATGTGATTTTTCTCAAATGGTTTTGAAGTTGCCTTTATGTTTTTTGTGTTAAAAACTTATCTGTCGATAAAGAATAAAAGACAGAGGGAAAAGGGTCAACAAATCCATTTAAGCCCAACTTCTTAAATACCCTATAACTATAATCTTAGTCGACTCAAAATTATAAGTGACATGGGTTATTAATTGTTAAATAATATAACAATCTCCTACTTGTCTCGTGTTACGATTTGGTGACTCATCAATAAATTGTAAGTGCACATTATACATTAAATCGTTCAAATAATCCTTAATTGAATTAAGATGATCGTATCATGGCGATCACAATTTAAAGACAACATAATTCCTTCTATGTATCACATAATCAGCTGAACTTATAAAACGTTAAATTGGTAATTCTATAACTGTTATTTTATAGAAACAATACTTGTATATAATATAAAGTGAATAACAATTCAAGTAAGACAATCATATGCATATATACATGTCATAATACTATGTTAACAATGACATATTTGTGATGCCCATCCGTTCAACATGGCCAATAAATGTTTTAGGCGGCAATCCTTTAATTAACGAATCCACTATCATTAGATCAGTATCAATATGCTCAATCGATACTTTATGTTTTTGCACTTCTTCTTTCGTAGACAAGTACTTCAAATTTACATATTTGGCATCTTTTGAATACTTGTCATTCTTAAAGAAGAAAAACTGTGACAGACTGCTTTCCACTTTTCCATGAAATTGCTCTTCTAGCTAATAGGAACATATAACTGAATGTAGATTTTCTTGAGTATACACAATCAGTATAGTCTGAATCTGAGTAACCTATCACTGCCAGATAGTCTAACTTTCTATATATAAGCATATAATCCTTTGTGCTTTGTAAATATCTCGTTACTTTATTTGCAGCTTTCCAGTGATCCATACCAAGATTATTTTGATATCAACCTAACATTTCAACAAAAAAAACTAATATCCGGCTGAATGCATATTTGAGTATACATTAAGCTCCATTGCCTTACATTCTAAATCGTTCTTTGGACATTGCATTTAACTAAATTTGTCCCCTTTTTAAATTGGAACTATCCCTACATAGTACTTTTCCATTCTAAATCTCTCTAATACTTTCTTAGCATAACATTTATAAAACAATCCTAACAATCTTTGTAATCTATTATGGAATATTTCTATTCCTATCACATAGGATGACTCACCCATATATTTCACTTCGAAATTATTAGAGAGGAAGGTCTTTACATCATGTACAATAACAATATTATTCGCAGTAAAAAGGATATCGTCAACATATATGACTAATATAATAAACTTGCTCCCACTGACCTTCATATAGATACACCGATCAACAGTTTTATCTATAAAACCATATGACATAATGGTGTCATTAAACTTAAGGTACCATTATTGGGAAGTTTGTTTCAATTCATATATTAACTTCTTTAATCTACACACTAATTATTCCTTTCCTATTATTTTAAAACATTCCGGTTAGTTCATGTACACTTGTTCTTCTAAGTCACCATTTAGAAAGGGGGTATTTACATCCATTTAGTGAAGCTCTAAATCATAATGAGTCACCAAAACTATAACAATTCTTAATGAGTCCTTATTTGAAACTGAAAAGAAAATCTCTTTATAGTCAATGACATCCTTTTGAGTGTAATATTTGGCAACAAATCTAACTTTATATCTCTCAATGTTGCCTTGTGAGTCATGTTTGATCTTAAAGATCCATTTACAACCTACCTACTATGCACGTTCTAACAACTCATCTAATTCCCAAACTTTGTTTTCATCCATTGATTTTAATTCTTCTTTCATAGCATTGAACCACTTTTTAGAATTGTTACATTCTATGTCTTATTTGAACAAGACTGAATTTTGATCAATACTCAAGTCACATTCATGTTCAAGTGAATAAACTTCATAATCATTCGAAATAGTCGGTCTTCTTTACCTTACAGACCTTCATAATGCTATTTATTGTGGCATCATTTGATAATTTGTAACTTATGCATCTATAACTAGTTTTTTATTAACATAGTCAATTTATGGAGTTGGAATATTAATTTGTTGTACTGGTATGTTGCATATCAGCGAAGCAAAAAGAGGAACAACAACTGGAAAAATAATACTTAAAGGAGGAGTTTCAACTCGGATCTCCTGAATATCCACTTTTCATGATTCCCCACTCCCATTAATTTTACCATTCTCAACGAACCGAGCGTTACTAGACTCAACTATTCTCCTATTATGGTTAGGACAGTAAAATATGTACCTATTTGACTTTTCAGGATAACCAATGAAATAACCACTAGCCGTTCTTGCATCAAGCCTCTTTTCACGTGAATTATACAGCCTTATTTCTACCGGACAACCCCAACTATGTAGGTGTCGTAAACTAGGTTTCTTTCATGTTCACTGTTAATAAGATGTCTTAGGAACTACCTTACTAAGAACCCTATTAAGCATATTTGCAGCGGTATTTAATGCATGCATCTACAATGATAAAGGTATATTACTATAACTTAACATACTTCTAACTATGTTCATAAAGATATGATTTCGCCTTTTAACTACACAATTTTATTACGGTGTACCAGGCATTGTGTATTGTGCACAGATGCCTCTACTTGTAAGAAATTTGCAAATGGACCTGAACATTGTCTATTTTCATTAAATTTATCATAATATTTACCACCTTTATCTAACCGCACTATCTTTACATTGCTATATAATTGCATCTCAACCTCATTAATAAACACCTCTAGGATGTTTAAGGATTGAGATTTTTCATACAATAAATAGATATAACCATATTGCGAGAAGTTATTAATAAAGGTGGTAAAATACTTTTCGCCGCCCCTAAAAAGGAATGTTAAAAGGACCACAGATATCGGTATATATTAATTCAAGTAGTTCACTACTTCTTATGGTCGGATGCTTTAATATGTGTTTGGTTTTCTTACCTTTAATGCAATCCACATATATATCCCAGTAAGCAAAATTCAATTGAGGTAAGATATCATTTTTCACTAATCTATGTACTTTTATTTAGATATGTGACCTAACCTTTTATGCCATAAAAAAGCAGAACACTCATTATGTGCACTATATTTACTTCCTATAACATGGGCAACACGAAATAGAGATTCAACCAAATAAACATCAAGATTAAAGTGATATAAATAATCCATTAAATTACCAGAACTATAATAGTACTTGTGTTTATACAAAGAAAAAAAAACTATTTCCAATTTTAAAGTTAAAATTTACATAATCTAACTTTGCAACATAAACTAAATTCTTAACACATTCAGGAACATAAAGATACTTTTCTAGATCCAGATGACATCCAGTGTCTAAAATCAATATATAAATCCCAATGCCCTCTATGCATGCCTTTGTTCTGTTTCCCATATATAAGAACGTATTAGTTCCGCTTATGGTTTAGATTGAAAGGAATCCCTATGTAACATGTGACATATAAGTAATTGCACTAGAATCTAACTACTAGATATTATTAGGTACTTCAATAATATTTGATTCAAAAAATACTGAAACATAATATGTACCTTTCTTTTTGAATCAAGCCTTTTAGTTCAAAAAATTCTTCTTGAAGTGATCGAATTTTTTACAGAAATGACACTTCTTGTCTTTATGGATTTAACCCTTATTAACCTCACTAAGAGCTTTATCCTTATCTTTGCCTTTATTTCCTAATTTGTTCTTATTGCTACTAGCTCCTTGATGAAAAGTAAGATAAACGGAGTCTTCATTATCTTTAATCTCCTTTCCTCCTGAACCAATATGGCCCTAATCTCTTAAAGGCTCAATTTTTCCTTAATGGCGTTATAATTCACCTGGAATTGTCCAAACTTAAGAGGAAGTGAGTTGATGACAAACTTAAGAGGATTCACTTACATCAATACCCATCACTTTTAGTTTAGCTGCTAAATTTGACATATGTATTACATAATCATGAATGAGCTGTGATCAGTCAAACTTCTTGATTGTTAACTCACTCATTAAAGTCCCTACTAAGGACTTGTTAGCTATATCAGATTAGGAGTATTCCTTAAGCTTCAACATGAACTTCTTTGTATTATTTATCTTAG
Organism: Pinacopodium congolense; assembly: GCA_028565735.1. Lineage (NCBI taxonomy): Eukaryota > Viridiplantae > Streptophyta > Magnoliopsida > Malpighiales > Erythroxylaceae > Pinacopodium > Pinacopodium congolense. The sequence goes on from JAOXYD010000001.1 coordinate 18,523,423, forward strand.
GCATTTATGGCTTCACATTTTCTGCGATTTTCATTCCCATCAAGCTCAAACTCAGCCTATTAAATCGTTCCAAAGCCTCAGAATAAGACTTGCCAGTTTCAGAACTAGTATCGGTTATAGTTGCGGGCCTTGCATCGAAAACTATTGCTAAGTCCAAATTCATTACACCCAATTGGAACTGGATTTGTTCATATCAATCTGCATAGTTCATACCATTGAATTTGATAAGCCCATTTGCTAAAGATAACAAATTAGTAAATGTTGCAAGCACAACATATAACTTACATATTATTGTTTTGAGTGGATCTTAATGAATTCAAACTAATTAAGAACTTTGATTATACATATAAATTATCCTTTACATGGTTGTAACCTATAATGATACCAAAAAATACTCTATAATGGACAGTCAATCATACTCTGGTCAATATGTATGTTATATTTGGATATACAACTATATTAATTAAATATGTTGATAAATTCCTTTAATGTCATTAATCATAAGCAATTATCCACCTTTGGGTGACCTCCTAGCGTTATAATTAATGAATGCAATTGTTCAATAAAACTTCTATGTCATTTAATAGTATCATATCAACATGAATAATTGAAAATTCACAATTAAATGTCTAAATATTTTCAAGTTAGGCCACTTTAGTTATTAACAAGCTTTTTAGACAACAAACATTTAATTAAACAATTATTATACATGACATAATTTAATTTAATTAGTTTGGTCACTTTAGTAACTAGCAAACTATTCTAAATTACCATAACGTCATGTATAAAATCAAACGTGTAATATAAAAATTTACTTTCAAGTATGGCATAATATAAAATATTCAAAGTATCAATTAAAAATAATATTACACTAATTTCTAAAATTATATTATACATAAAAAATATGTGCAACATTTATGTATATAACCAA
>JAOXYD010000001.1:18549586-18562499 GCA_028565735.1 Pinacopodium congolense
CTAAATATTTTAGCCACACATAATCATGAAATTAAATTCAACCAAGTTCATATTCATGAAAATAAAATAAAACAAAACAATAATAAAAATAGAAAATAAAACACTGAAATAAAATAATACTGAAATAAAAACAGAAAATAAAATAAAACTGAAATAAAAATAAAATAAAATAAAATAAATCTAAACTAAAATAACATAAAAACATAAACTTGATGAAAAACTTGAAATTGTTGCTTGTATGTGTGCTGCCCCTTTGATTTTCTATCTAAATATTTGCTTCACTGTCCTGCGTTTCTATCTGTTCTTGCTTCTTCCCGCTGTCTCCTTTTCTGTTAATTGCTGCTGTCCGCTGCTTCTCTCCTCTATCTGGCCGAATGTCCCCTATTCTTCGTTTTCTGTCCAATTTGCTCGTCTAGGTTCTGCTTCTTTTTATTTCCTTGGTGCTGGAGCAGAAGGGTTAGGAGTGGCCTGGAGAGGGGAGGGCTGGACTGGAGAAGGCAGAGGACGCGCGGCCCAGTGCGCGTGGGCTGTTGGCGCGGAGGCAGCACGCGGAGCGGGCTCAGGAGACGGGCCTGGACGCTGGGCGGGCGACGCGCGCGCGGGCTTGGCTCGCGGGTCGCTGAACGGCGGGTCGGGCGACGCGAACGGATCGGGCAATGCAGACGGGTCGCGAGCCTCGGGCTGGACGCAGGTGCGGTCTGGGCTTGGGTCTGCGAGCTGGTCCTGGGAGCGGGCTGGAGCTTGCTGGGCGGGCTGCAGGGACTGCTGACGGGCTGGCCTCTTTCTTCTTCTTTTTTTCTTTTTTTCTTTTTCTGATTTCTTTTGTTTTCTTTCTTTTTCTTTTTTTTTTAAATTCAATTTTTTAAAATTGAATTTACCTACACAATAAATAGATACACCAATAAAAATTAATTCTAACCCAATATTAATAATTAATAATAAAAACACAACACACAAAAAAAAACAAAACAACAACAAAAACACTTAAATAAATAAAACTTACTCTAAATTAACACTAAACATAACCAAAACAATAATTAAAACTATACTAAACAAAAACACACAAAACAAATATTAAAACACAATAAAAACAACCTATTATGCAATAAACACATGCAAAACACTTAGAAAAACACATACAAAAACACAATTATCATGCACTCATAAAATTTTCTTTTAACAATTGAAAAGAATGCATACATTTATCATCAAAGTTAAAAATTGCGTCCTTGGTCAAAAGCTTAGTAAGAAGCTTCGTTATTTTGGAAAAATCCTTAACAAAGTGTCTGTAGAACCCAGCATATCCAAGAAATCTTCAAATAGCTCTAACTAAAATTAGTGGTGCAAATTGAGCAATAACTTCTACTTTTGTTGGATCTACTTCAATGCCTTTACTCAAAGTCTTATGACCCAACACTATGCACTCTTGAACCATGAAATGACATTTTCTCCCAATTTAAAACCGAGTTAGTTTCTTCATATCTCTTAAGTACCTTTTCTAGATTATGTAAACATACATCGAAGGATGTACCAAATACAAAAAAATCATGCATGAATCATTCATTGCATGACTCAGTTATATCCACAAAAATTGCTATCATACATCACTGAAAAGTAGTGGGGGCATTACACAAGCCAAAAGGCATGTGTCGATATGAAAAAGTGCCATACGGACATGCAAAGGTCATCTTTTCTTGGTGCTTGAGGGAAATAGGAATTTTCAAGTAACCACTATATCCATCTAAAACACAATGAAAACTATGCCCAACTAACCTTTCTATGACTTGATTAATAAAGGGTAAAGGAAAGTGATCCTTTCTTGTGGCGTCATTCAACTTACGATAGTCAATGCACATACACCAACCAGTTACCTTCCTTGTGGAAATTAATTCTTCTTGTTCATTATTCATGATAGTAGTCCCTCCTTTATTTGGCACTACTTGAATTGGACTAACCCATGTAGGGTAAAAAATGGGATAAATAATACCAACATTAAAGGGCTTAACTACTTCATTCTTTACCACGTCCTTCAAGTTTGGATTTATTTTACGCTGTGGTTGGACCAAAGGTTTACTTCCTTCTAAAATGAATATTAGATGAGTATAAATAGAAGGAATTAATCCTTTAATATCTGTTAAGGTCCATCCTATAGCTTTTTTATGCTTTCTCAGAACTCTCAACAATCTTTTCTCGATCGGATCCCTTAAAGACGACGAAATAATAACAAGCAATTGAGATGGAGGTCTAAAAAATGCATACTTCACGTTCGAAGGGAGATGTTTTATTTCAAGAGTTGGAGGCTCTTCACTTGATGGCTTAGGAAGGGTTTGGATTGGCCTATCAAAAGGCTCAAATAGTCTAGATTATATCCAATTAGAAGACTACTTTCCAACTTTTACTTCCTTTAATGCTTCCTTCACTTTCTCTCCTTCATCTTTTTTCTGCATTTGAATGAATCAAATCCTTTTGCAATGTGTAAGTCCTATGGCACCCAAGAGGGGGGGTGAATTGGGTATTAAAAACTTTTTACAAACTTAAAACTAGCAACCTAATTTAATTGGAAAACTAAATGCAATCACTAAACCAATATTCAACCTAATATGGAGTGTTAGTGCAAATGTCCAAGTAAATGCAATAAGAGAGTTAGAGAAGTAGGATAAATATATTTTACATGTAAATTATGATGGAGAACATAATTATTGCTTTACTTAAGCTTTCTATTCGAAGCAAAACATTTACATCAAAAGTGATTGTTTCACCTAAATATTGAGTACGAGCCTTTACACCATTCCTAAATCTTAACACTCATATCCACTTATAATTTGGCATCTTTACTCCTACCTACTTCCTTTAATAGAAATTTTTTATTTTTTCATAATTATAATCAAAATATTTTTCACTATTCTAATTCTTAAGCCTTTCATGTCATCTAATATGTTCAAAAAATTACAATTAACAAGTTAGAGTTATGGGTCATAGTTAGATGTTTTAAACTATCAAATTATCAAATGTCTATCTTAAAAAATGGATGAACACACCCAAGCTCACCAACCACACCAATTACAAACTTTAATCAAAATGGAAGAAGAATATGACAATCTTCAAACCCATAGAAATGGTTGCACTAAGGAAGAAGATGGAGAAGATTCTAAAATTGAATTATCAAAACCATAAAATAAAATTCTTTATTCAATGGGCTTCTTTTAATTAATAATGGACTCTATTTGAGGAGGACCCATAACAAACTCCCCTTACTACTCAAGTGGAGGCCTATATCAAATCGACAATCAAACTTCAAACTTCAAACTTTGCTCTCAGTAGAGACTTAGTCATCATGTCTGAACCATTATCATTTGTATGTACTTTTTCAATCTCAAGTAATTTGGAGTCTAGATCATTATGTATCTAATGATACCTCACATCAATGTATTTAGATCTATTATGGAAAGTAAGATTCTTATTAAGATGGATAGCTCTCTGACTATCACAAAATAAAACATATCTCTTTTGAGTAAGGTAGAGCTCTTGAAAAAAAATTTCATCCAAAGAAACTCTTTAGAAGCTTTAATTGCAGCAATAAATTCAGCCTCAATAGTAGACAATACAACACATTTTTATAACCTAGATTGTCAAGCCACAGCTCCCCCTATAGAGGAAATCAACTAGCCTGAAGTAGACTTTCTAAAATTTACATCACTTGTCATGTCTGAATCAGTGTACCTAGAAAGAATAAGACTTCCTACTCTAAAACATAATTTCAAACTGAAAGTGCCTCGAAGATATCTTATAATCCACATTACAATATTCCAATGCTCTTTACCTAGATTAGAGAGAAAAAAGACTAATAATACCAACTGTATCAGCAATATCAAGCCTTGTGTAAACCATATAATACATTAAACTTCCTAGTACAGATACATAAAGAATATATTACATGTCTTCTTTCTCTTTCTCGCTAGATAGAGATTGTCTTGTACTAAGTCTAAAGTGAATAGTAAGAGTTGTGCTTACCACTTTAGCTTTATTCATGTGAAACTGCTAAAGTATCTTCTCAATGTATATTTCGTAAGATAACAACAATTTTTTTGGCTTCTCTACTACAAATAATCTGTATGTTAAGAATTTGTTTTGCTAATACTAGGTCTTTCATTAAAAAAAACTTACTAAACTCCTCCTTTTACCGACTAATTTTTAAAGTATTTTGACCAAAAATGTCATTATTAAAAAATTTTTGAACAAATATACATTAATCAGAAGTAGTTTTCTTTTGTCTCTACTAAATCATAATAGATTCAAATTTCTTATACCATTGTCTGGAAACTTGTTTCAGGTTGTATAGACTCTTTTTAACTTACAAATATAGTGCTCCTTACCTTTCACCACAAATCCCTCAAGTTGCTCCATGTAAATCTCCTCCTCTAAATCATCATGAAGGAAAGCAGTTTTTACATCCATATTCAACCTCTAAATCTAAACTAGTGGTCACTTAAAAAACAACTCTAATAGAGGGCATCTTTACAACATGAGAGAAAATCTCTTCAAACCAACTCCCTTTTTTGTCAAAAGCATTTGACAATTAATTCAACTTTATATATTAGACAAGAAGAATGCTCTTCATTCTTTACCCTGTAAACCTAACGATTATGCAAAACCTTTTCATCCTTAGGCAAATTAACCAGTTCAAAAGTGTTGTTATCATAAGGATTTCATCTTATTCTTCATAGTAGCAGTCCACTCATCCATATGCTCACTCTTTACAGTCGTTTCATAGCTTTCTGGTTCTCCCTCATTAGTAAGGAGTATATACTCATTAGGTGAATAACGAGTGGATGGAACTATTTCTCTAATAGACCTCCTAAGTGAAGCTGTAGGTTCATTAGTAACCGTAGAAATAGGAACATTTACTTCTTCATCAATATTACCATTAACACCCTTAGCTTGATCATCAAGCAGATCATCCTGATTATTAAGATCAACTACATTAGGCTTATGTGTCTCCAGAATGGGATTAAGATCAAGTAAACCATCAGAATCTTAAGAGTTTAACTTCTTCGCCTTATCAATATCTTCAATGGTTTGATCCTCCATGAAAATAATATCATGACTTCTCATAAGCTTCTTTTTAATTGGATCATATAGCCTGTAACCAAATTCATCATCTATATAACAAATGAATATGCATTGCCTTGTCTTGACATCTAATATAGACCCCTCATCTTTTGCACAAGTATAAAAATTCTACAACTAAACATGCGCAAATGATTGTAGGAAATATCTTTACCGTACCAAATCTGATCAAGAATATCACCCTAAAAAATAACAAGAAGTGATAAATTGATAACATGTGCAACAATATACAAGGCCTTACCTTAAAAATGATTCAGGCAACTTTGCTTCTGAAAGTAAATATCTAACTTTCTCACTAATGTCATGTTCATCCTTTCTCTTAGGCCATTTAACTAAGGATTCTTAAAAGGTGTCTTCTGGTGTTTAATACTCTACTGTCTGCAGTATTAATCAAAAGGTTCACAGTACTTACCACCATTTTCAGTACGAATACACTTCAGTTTCTTTCCATATTCTCTCTCAAAAAAAGTTTAAAACTACTTAAAGACACTAATACCTAATCTTTTGATTTTAAGATATAAACCCAAAGCTTGAACAGTTGTCAATAAAGGTTACAAAATAAAATCAACGATTGAAAGTCCTTGTCTTCATTGGACCACAGAGATTTGGATGCACAAACTATAGCAACTCTAATTTTCTACGAGGAGGATGGTTCTAGAAAGAGACTTTGTTTAGTTTACCAACTAAGCAGTGAATACACCTATGCAATCTCACAGCTTTCAAATCATAAAGTAGATTCTTTTTAACTAAAGAATCAAGTTCCTCCTCACTAATGTGGCTAAGTCTTCTATGCCATAACTTTGAAGAGATATCACTCTCAACTACATTAATAGTATTAATAGAAACTGAAGCTGTAGTCTGGTACAAACTTGAAGACTTCGTTCTACGTGCCACAACTAAAGAACCTTTAGAAATCTTACACTGGCCGTTACTAAAAGTACTAAAATAACTATCATCATCCAAAACACTAGTAGAAATAATATTTAAACGAATATTAGGTGGATGCCTTATGCTCTTTAAAAGCAATTTTAAGCCAATGTTAGTCTTTAACACAACAATCTCGATGCTAAAAAACCTTTAATAAACCATTATTACCCATCTTTAAATTTCCATAATCACCTAGAATGTAAGATGTGAAGAACTCCTTCTTTGATGTTATAAGAAAACAGGCACCACCGTTAACAACCTAACTAAACTCAGCATAAGTAACATTAATCATGTCTTCACAACAAAAAACACAAGATCCTCTATAATGGGAGTGGCAACACGATCATCAGTATCATGATCTTTCTTCTCTTACCTATCTTTATTGGCCTTGTTCTCCCTTTTAAACTTAAAACAAAAGTTCTCTATATATCCCTTCTTATCATAATGGTGGCACTCAAAATCTTTCTATATTGACTTTGATTTTCTTCTAATATTACTCTTGCCTCTATTATTTTATTCTCGACATCTTTCCTTACTTCTCCCTCTATTTTTTGTAACCAAAACCACATAATAAGAAGTAGAACCCCCTTGAGTCTTTTTTCCCACTTCTTCAATCAAGATAGTATATTTCACATAATTTATGGTCACTATACTACTAGGAGCAAAGTTAATCAAGGTCATATGAAAATTATCCTAAGAATTAAACAAAATATTCAACAACCAAAGTCCCAAAATTCCATCCTTAAATCTCATACCTATGCCAAAAAATTGATTAAAACATCCTTGAAACTCATTGAAGTGATTAGAAATGGAACTACCTTTCTTATACCTCAAATTTATAGCTTGTTTAAGAAAAAAAATAGTTTATTGTTATCTATTTTCGAAGCATACAAAGATATAAGCTTATGCCATAAAGTCTTGGCATTGAATCATTTGAGATGTGATTCAAAAAATTGTCATCCACCCATTATCCAATAAGGCCATAACCCATTTCATACTCAAATTGCCAGTCTTAATCACTTTTAGACTCGGGCTTTTGTGGTAAAAACTGGTAGATGCATCTTCTTCATAAGCAGTAAGTCGTTCTTCTTCCCTTCCATTTATGATAATTTGGGTCATTCAAATGGATTATCCTATTATAGTTAGGCTCCATCTTTCAATCAAGTAAAATATGACATCCAAAGAACTAAAGCTTTGATACCACTTGTTGGGGCAATGGAAGCAATAAGTTCAATATTAATAATCTTTCTCTGCTTGAATGAAACTGTGAGGAGCAAATATGAATGTATAAAAAAAATCAAAGAAGAGAACACTGAAACTTTTTTATATGGAAAACCTTCTCAATGTGAGAAGTAAAACATACGAGACCTAATCTAGAAAACGATCAATTATAAAATCAATGAGTAAACCCAAATGAGTTCTTTAACAATTCAAGAGCTCATAAACTACAAATATCCATCAAATAAAGTGGCAATCAATAAGGTTATATAAAAAATCTAGAAATACAATGAAGGCTTGATTCTATACAATGACAGTTCCTTCTCTATACAACAATAATTCATCTCCTGTGCAGTGACGTTTCCTCCTCTATACAATACTAATTGCTCTCTTATACAGTGACATTAACAATTTCTACAGAAAACCTCTCTCACATTAAACAAAGAAGAAGATAGCAGCAAATACTTACAAAGTATGCAGATAACAACCACATCAAACCAAATTTAGAGGATATCCAAAAGCTACACAAACTAAATATAACAGTCACAGACCAAGCACAAAACAACTCTAAAAGGAGAGTAGAAAAATGGATGAAAACACCTAAAATCACCATCCACATTAACTGTAAATCTCGATCAACATGGAAGAAGAATATGGCAGTCTTTAAACTTCGACAAACGGCTGCACCAAGGAAGAAAATGAAGAAGAGTCTAGAATTAAATTGTCAAAACCTTAAAATAAAATCCTTTATTCAATGGACTTATTTTAATTAAAAGTAGGCTCCACTTGAGGAAGGACCACAACATTAACATCATCTAGTCTCAAGGCTTGCTCATAACAATCTCTTAAGTCATTCATCACTGAGAAAGAGATAGTTGGTAACTCCCACCAATGTAATCGCATAAATTCTAAATTTGGTATCAAGTTGAAAAAACAGTATCAAGCAACTAGAACTTGAGCAATATTTCCTATAATAGGTGGTTTTAAATAACCATAGCAACCAAAATCTAAGTTATCAAAGTCAAGTAAGAAAACTTTTTGATGGAGCCCACCCTATCTGTCAATCTAACTACTTCAAGAACGAGGTGATGCAGGCCTATTGGACAACAATAGTTCCTCAAAATTTAAATTCAATCACCAATATATCTACACTTATCACCTGATTTGTTGCACAAGCAATTAAATCAGTCATATAATGTAATTGTCCGCAGACGAAACTGAGGAGGCCATGATTATAAGTCAGAATAAAAATAATAGGAAAATAAAATGATAAATGAAAACATAAGTCAATATCAATGGAAATAAAAGATTAAACAATCTGTTTTAACATCCTTTTTCTCCTACTAAAGACAAAACCTAAATCAAGCTACAATCTTTACAAACAAGAAGCAAAGATCACCATAAAAAGACAAGTATGGTGATGAAAGCCACTCCATCATAGCCCACTTCAATTGTTGTTCTTCTCTTTTTATTACTGACCATCTTTGAGATCTAGGTTCTCTAAACTACTAGAAACCAAACAGGTTAGCTGTTAATACGTAGACAAGATGTCGTGGAGTGTTATTTGACAAGAAAAGCTTTGCGTGAGAAAGAAGGGAGGTAGAGAGAGACGAATTTAAATAACTGAAAGAATTATATAGTTTTTTGTGTACTCCTTTGATCTGTTGCAACAGCTCAAATACACAATTAGAGCCAATAGAAATTAAACACGTAATGGAATAATAAACAGATTTACAGTAATAGACTACCTGTAGTTATTACATAAGAATTGATATAATGACTACAGATGGGGACACTCAACATCTGTCAACTTCTAATTGTTATTTTCTCACGGCTTCATCTTCCTCTGTAACAATCCCCTTCCCCTTAAGAAATCTCTTCTACAGTTGAAAGAGATATTCCCAAGTGGCACTATTAGGGGGTCCATTAGACCACTGAATCAAGACTTATTTCAAGCCTTATTCCTCTGTTTCACCATGTTCTTACCTAAAATTGCCATAGGCGTATGCTCTGTAATTACTAACCTTTCTAGTAAGTCCCTTGGTTCTATGGTTGCCTCTCCATAGAACCTTTTAAGCTAAGACACATGAAAGGTGGGGTGAATTGATGAATGTTCCGATAGTTTTAGCTTGTATGTGACTTGCCGTATTGTTCCTATCATTATCTAAGGTCCATAAAATAGGGGAGTTAGCTTGTTGTTACCTCTTCTTCATAGAGGATGTTATTTATATAGCTTAAGCTTGAGCTAGACCCAATCGCCAACATTGAATTCTCAGTCAGAACGCCTCTTTTCAGCTTGTGGCTTTATGCCCTCTTTAGATGGAATTTGGTGATTGCCAACACTATCTTCCTCTCTTTTAGTGCCTGATCAACCAACACCAATTTAAAGTCGCCTACTAGATACGAAACATACACCAGAGGAGGATATCCGTAAGGAACTTCAAATGGTAAAGAGTTGATGGATGAGTGGTGGGTGGTATTGTACCACCATTCACCTAAGGGAATACAATTAACCCAATTTTTTGGAGCTTCATTAAAAAAACAACGAAGATAAGTCTCAAGGATTTTATTCATAGCTTCTATCAACCCATCTGTCTAAGGATGGTGGGAAGTTGAGAACCTCAAGTTGAAACCCTAGAGCTTGAACAATTCTTGCCAGAATTTGCTAAGCAGTAACGGATCTCGATCACTGATCATCACCTCTAGCATTGCATATAGTTTGAACACATGAAAAAGGAAAAGTTGGGCGATTTCTGAGGCAGTATAGCGATGTTTATTGCTAAAAAATGGGTATACTTGCTAAACTTGTCAACTACCATTAAGATTACTGAATTTCCTCTAGAAAATGGTAGGCCTTCAATAAAATCTAGAATTTCTTCTTTCCAACATCCCTCCAGAACAAGAATAGGCTAGAGGAGGCTTAGTTAAGCTGCATTTTCAAACTTATTTCTTTGGCAAGTGGAGAGCTATTTAATATGGTTCTTGACATCTTTGGATAACTCTTTCTAGTGAAACAAAATCTACAATCTCTTGGTAGAGGCCCACACCCCTAAATGGCCCCCTTGAGCTTCATCATGGCCCATAGAAATTATCTTAAGCCTCAAGTTTAGATTGAAACCTAACACCAGTCTTCCTTTACACCTTAACAAACCTTCTTTCCATACATAGGTTCCCAACTGCAAGGCCCCATCTTCTAGTTTTTGTATCATGTCTCTAATTACAAGGTCTTGCCTCCAACTATCCTTGATTTCATCCAGCAACTCTATGTGTACCTGCAAAATTGACATAGTCAAATTTTTAGTGTCAGTGAATCCAGACAATGCATCTACTACAATATTTTCCTTTCCACATTTGTAATGCACTTTGAAATCATATCCTAGGAGTTTCGGAAGCTATGTTTGTTGGTTGCTCTAACAAGATTTTCAAATTTTTATAGTGTGACTACATAATGAAAGCTCTACCATTTAGGAAGTGATGCCAATACTTGATAGCTTTAATGACTGCCAAAAATTCCTTTTCATACGTTAAGATATCCAAGTGTTTGTTAACTAAGAGTTTACTTAGGAATGTTATAAGATGTTGCCCTTGCTAAAGGATTGCTCTAATGCCTGTGCCACAAGCATTGGCTTTTATTACAATTGGCTTAGAAAAATTTGGTAAGGCCAGCACAGGCACAATTGTAACTACTTTTTTAAGCCCTTCAAATCCCTACTATGCTTCTAGATTCCAACTCTATTGTTCCACATTTTGTTTCTTCAACATTTCTATTAGGGGTCGAGCCATCACTCTATAGTGTTGAATAAACCTGTAGTAATATCCAATAAGGCATATGAACCCTCTAAGCTCCTTCAGTGACTTAAGGATAGGCTATTGCAAGATAGTTTCCACCTTCCTTCCATCCATAGCCACTTCTTCTTGTGAAATGGAGTATCCTAAATAGTCAATATGTCTTGCCCCAAATACACACTTTCTTCCCCTGACAAATAGCTCATTATCTCACACAATTTTCATGGCCTTATGAAGGTGTTCCAAATGAAGTGCAAAGGTATTGTTGTATAAGAGAATATCATAAAAGAAAAAACGAGCATGAATCTCTTTAGATGAGGCCGAAAGAGATCATTTATCAATCTTTGTAAAGTGGATGGTACATTGGTCAAACCAAATGGAATCACAAGGAATTCGTAATAGTCATCATGTGTCTTAGAAGTTGTTTTGAGAATATCTTTAGGAATGATAGCTTAATCTCAAGTTAGGTTTGGAAAACCAGCTTGCTTTATGGAGTTCTGCCAGTAGCTCCTCAATTAGAGGGATGGGTAACTTGTCCTTGATAGTATGTTTGTTTAACTCTCTATAATCCACACACATTCGCTTCGCTGAGTATTGTCCTTCTTCTTAACAAGGAAAACTGGAGAGGTATATGATCCTATGCTATGGCAGATAAATTAACTCCCGTACAGAGTTCTCAACGCCATCCTTTTGCAACCTAGAGTAGTGATATGGTCTTATGTTAATGGCTTCAACACCCTCCTTTAAGTGGATCCTGTGGTCAAACTTCATATGGGGTGGTTGCTTGTCTGGTTCTTGAAATACTGCTGAGTATTCCACTAGCACTTCATTAATATCCTTAAAAGTTGAAGGTTGATTTTCCTCCAAACCTAATTACTGTAATTGGAATTCTATTGGCATTGAAAACTTCAACTTGTATAACTGACCACAACTCGAATGTTTCAACAACTTGTGAAGTTCTTTCCCTAAAATTTCTTTAGGTCTTCTGCAGGGATTCCCATACAACTTCACTGATCTCCCCTTCCATTTGAAACTCGTTGTCCTCTTTTTGAAATTACATAATACATCATTGATTTCCACCAGCCATTGCATTCCTAAGATCATATCATGTCCTCCTAATGCCAATAAAAAGGAATTAGAAATGAATTCCAGTCCTTGCATAGTCCATGAAAAGTTGTAACAACGTTGGCTACATTTTAATTTCAAGCCTCCTCTCACCGTTATTTGAAAAGGTTTGACCTCCCTCATATCATAGCCACCTTTCCTTATCATTAACACATCCATAAAATTATGGATGCTTCCATTATCAATGAGGATATGGATCACCCTTTTACGATAAAGACTAGAGACTTGCATTTGTTTAAAATCCCACTCACTTTCCATTCCTATTAGAGCCTGTAGTGATACATTTCGAGCTGGTTCATTACAGTCATTTATCCTTTCCACTACCTCCCCATCTGGCATCTCCTCCTCTTCAATCATGTAAACATGGAATTGTTTCTTTCAAAATTTATGACCAGGCACATATCTCTCGTCATACCAAAAACATAATCCACTAGCTCTTCTCTTATCAACTCCTTACCACTAACAGACTTAGGAACTCAACCTGATTTAAATTAAAATGGTTTAGTAATTGAAGTACTTGGAGTTGGCAATAGTCCTTCTGTGGTTTGGCTTTCTTAGCTAATAGAGGAGTCAAATTCGTTAGACCACTTCTTCTTACCACACTCTGGTTCCCACTTCCAACTATATATAAGGATTTCACTGTTTGGCTTTGTCATAGTTGTGCACACAGATTGGCGAGTAATACAACCTCTTTCTTCCTAGGGAGAATATACATTTGCTACAGTGTTTG
>JAOXYD010000001.1:18562599-18576261 GCA_028565735.1 Pinacopodium congolense
TCTTAAATATAGCCATTTATTCATACTAAATAGTGTCCACAAAAGCAAGAGGATTTGAGGCATAGTTTTAAAAACTGATTTTCGTCACAAAATGATTTCGTAGTAGTATTAATATCGATTAATTTTTTAAAATTATAAAATAGTCTTTAAATCTTATAAAATTTATAAAATAGTATATATATATATGTATTATATTACATTACATTACGTAATTTTTAATTTAATTTTAAAGAAAAAAGGTAAAAAAATAAAAAAAATAAAGTTTTTTTTCTGTACGGATGAGTATTGGCCGGTACAATCTGTATCTATTGGTATTAATTAGTACTGACTGATGTAGTTAATACTGATTGATATTTGACTTAGAATTAATAAATTTTGTACTGAATTCTATCTAGTTACGGGCGATACCGCTGGTATCGTACTGAACAAGCTGGTCATTCAGGCAAGGAATTGTAGTTGCTGACCCAACAAAAGAGGCTGTAGACATTTAAAAAGTATCATCATGTCAAACATTTATGGTAGAATGCTTATAAATGAGTTCTCGTAAGTGTAACTTTTTAAAAATTGACTTAGACTTTCATCAAAAGGTACCAACTTTCAACATTTTACAAATACTGACAAATAGGAGTTAAGTGTCATAAAGTTCTGTGATCGTCGCCGTACACGTTAAAAGGTAACTCCAGAAACAAGAAACAATACGGCCTGGTCCCTGTCTGGGTCACGGCCACTCTTTCCAAATTAAGGGCTTTTTTATTTTGTTTTAGATTTTTTATGTATTTTTTAGTTTTTTAGTTTTGTGTTATTTTTTTAATTTTAGTGTCTTATAGTCAAGATAATATTTCAACAAGATTGAGAAATATTTGTGAGATATATTTGCCTAATATTTCTAACAATATTGACTTTGCTTTCCTTATTGTGTTAAATGACATTTGACTCAATACTTATTTATTTGTTATTTGTTATTTTTATGTTATTTTGAGTTTTTATATTTAGAAAAATAAAAATCATACCAAAAAACAAACAATCCCTAAGGATTTATAGCTTACTTTGCCAAGCTTGTGCCTTGAGTTTCATGAATTTGCAGTTCCTAGACTTTATCAGTGAGATTTTCTCAGGGTAGGCAACTCTATCAAATGTATAGCAGTTCAAATTCTAGTACATGTCTGCAACGACCTTTATTGGGTTAATGACAGTAGTTCTTTGTTTGTATGACCACGAGTTGTGTAGAATAGCAACGGTCTTCATGACGATGTTTGTGTTTTAGAGTTATATTATCTTTTACTGTCACTTTGCAGTAACTTTAATTATTCTTGAATTTTCAATCAAATTCCTTTGATTCTTCAAAGGGTTTCGTACAACCTTTGGAAAATCTACGCTATACACTGCGTCACTCCTGCAAAGTAAACATAATAACACATAAATGGAACATTTAAACACTAAAATATAGTTAAATTAACATCAAATAACATCCAAAAATATTATAAATTTAACTCCTAACACTTGCTTTCTTTCCTATGCTCTCCTGCCAATTTATAAGCAAGAGAGCCTCATTTTTGTTTGTCTTTTATGCCTTTATTTTATAAGGAGTTTATTTGGCTTTGGTAGGCACCGAAATCGATGCCTACCAAACCTCCATTTTTGACAATTCTCCCACTTGAAAATTTGTTTGAGAATCAATCATATCTTTACACTATTCTTTCTACCTTATCACTTCATGCTGCTTACGTCTCCATCAGGCCACATCAGGATTGACACCAAATAAACTTATCAACATTGATTGCATTTGTCATAAAATATGCCAAGTTATCTATGGTATGAATCTTTTTCATATCCACCGCTCCTTCTTCTACTTTCTCAAGAAAAAAGTAGTATTAGACTCAAATGTGTTTTGTTTTTAAATGAAATGATAGATTCTTTACAAGATGCAAAACACTCTAATTGTCACAAAATAAAGTAATGGTCTCTTGTTTGTGTCTAAATTCTTCCAACGTCATCTTTAACCACACTGTTTCTTTATTTTCTTGTGTAGCTACTATATATTCTGCTTCTATTATTGATGTAGCCATAATTTAATGCAGTTTTAAAATCCAGTTCGCAGCTCCTCCAGCTAGTGTAAACACATATCCTGTAGTGGATTTACTTTTATCAGGATCACTTGCATAATTGGCATCAACATATCCTCTGACAGTAAAATCTGATCCTATATAATATAATGCAACATCTGAGGTTCCCTTAATATATATGAGAATTCTCTTAACTGTATTCCAATGTTCTCAACCAGGATTCGTCATGTATCGACTAACTAATCCCACTATATGTGTAATGTCTGGTCTTGTACAAATCATAGCAAACATTAAGCTCCTCACTGTTGATGCATACGGTACTTGAGATATCTCTATCCTCTCTTCTTCACTCCTAGGACTCATACTTGAGGATAAATTGAAATTAACTAGAAGAGATGTAGAAATTGACTTACAATATTGCATGTTGAATCGCCACAATATCTTCTTCAGATAATTTTTTTGAAAAATCTAAATCTTCCTATTATTTCTGTCTCAGTGAATTTGCATCCTTATAATCTTGTTTTCTGATCCAAAGTCTTTCATTTCAAATTCCCTAGCCAACTGTGCCTTCAATTCTTTGATGTGATCATTGATGGAGCTTGCAACCAATATGTCACCCACGTATAATAGCAAGACTATAAAATCATCTTTATCAAACCTCTTGAAATATAAACAAGGGTCCACATTCAGTCTACTATAACCAAAGCTCATGATGAAAGAATCAAATCTCTTATACCAACACCTCGACACCTGCTTTAGACCATACAAAGATTTGTTCAACTTACAAAATAAGTTATCTTTCCCTTTTACTTCAAAACCTTTTGGTTGGAGCATATAGATTTCATCTTTAAGATCTCCATGAAGAAATGTAGTTTTCACATCTAACTGGTTAAGATGCAAGTCAAATGTAGCACACATCATTAAGACTACTCGAACTATAGTGAGTCAAACTACAAGAGAAAATATTGTGTTGAAGTTAATACCTTCTTTTTTAGCATAACCTTTACTACCAATCTTGCACGATATTGTTCCACTTGACCATCTCCACTCCACTTGATTTTATAAACCCGTTTATTGCCAATGGCTTTCTTCCTTGCGGTAGTGTCACCAGCTCCCATGTTTTATTCTTATAAAGTGATTCAATTTCTTCCTACATTGCTACCATCCACTAAGATGCATCTGAACTATTCATTACTTCTTGAAGAGTTTATGACTCTACATCCTCAGTTAAAAGACAGTATGCAATATCGCCCTCTATAATATAGTTTAAATGACAACTCCGTGACTTTGTTGTGCGAGTTGATCTCTAAGTATCTAAAACATTATATTCGACTGATTCCTGCTCCTTGTGTTCTAGGGTAGCTTTAGAAAAATCATTTTGGTCAACTTACCTTTCCACCTGTACTACTGTAGTCTTTAGATTCTCCTTTAAAGTGACAATAATTTCTACTTGCATTTGATCCCTATCTTCCATAAAAATTACATCCCTACTGATAACAATCTTATGGGTAGTGGGATTCCATAAATGATACCCCTTTACTCCTTCAACATATTTCAAGAAAATGCTTCTTCTGAATTTTGGATCTAACTTTATAGTTTCTTAGGCATTAAACATCATATAGGCAAGGCTTCCAAATATATGGAGGTTTGAATAATACACTCGTCTACCAGTCCACATCTCCATCGACACTTTCAACTTAATTACAATTAATGGAGCCTGATTCACCACATGATAGGCAGCATTAACTGCTTCTACCTAGAATTTCTTTTCTAAACCTGCAATTCTCACCATTGCTCGTGTTCTTTCCAAAAGAGTTATGTTCATCTGCTTTACCACTCCATTTTATTGAGGAGTGTATGTCTTTATGAACTACCTTTTGATGCCTTCTTACTTGCAGAATTCACCAAATTCTTTACCAATATATTCTCCTCCATTATCTGTTCGCAAACACTTGATCTTATTGCAAGATTCGAGTTCCACCTATGCTTTGTAAAATTTGAAGATTGGAAACACATATGCCTTTCTCTTGATAGGAAACACCCAACATCTCCTAGAATAATCATCAATGAATGATACAAAGAAATTTGCTCCTCCTAGGGATGTAATCGGTGCTTGCCATACATCAAAGTGAATCAATTCTAGACTTTGCTTACTTTTGAAATTTGATGTGTTGAACTTCAATCGATGCTGCTTTCTCACAATGCAATGCTTACAGAAGAGTAGTGATACCTTTGTGAGACTCAAAAATAGATTCTTCTCTGCAAGTATCTTCATTCCTTGTTCAGACATATGTCTAAGCTTTTTACGCCATGTCATCACAGATTTTTCACTTAAACTAGTCACTACAACAGATACTTCTCATTCTTGCAAAGTTTCTCCTTCTTGTATGTACAAATTTGCAGCTATCTTCTCTACTTTCATACATATAAGTGCTCCTTTTATTACCTTTATGATTTTTTTTAATCCCAAATTTAAACCCAAAATCATCCAATTGTCTTACAAACATTAAATTCTGCCCTCCGCATGTTACACTTTGTAAACATTTTGAATTGTGCCATCATACATCTTTAACTGAATGGTGTTAATTCTAAAGATCTTTAGATCTTGACCATTAAAACTATATACAGATCCCTCAGAGACAGATTCATATTTGGAACCATTCTTTTCGAGAGGTTATATGAAAAGTAGCTGTTGAATAGAGAAGTCATATATCAACAAATCCTCTGTACTCCAATAATCGTTGCTGCTTTACAAACCATTGCACCTCCATCGTCTAAAGTGCTTGCAGCATTTCCTTGAGGAACAAAATCTTTCTTATTTAGATTCCAACAATCCTTCTTCAGATTTTCTTTTTACCACAATTATAGCACTTGAAATTCTTCTTACTCCTGAATTTTGATTTACCATGATTGTGACTCTCTCTTGGACCATGCTCTATTAGTCTCCCTCTTATCATCTCCAAGGTCTTTGCTTGTTGCAAACTTGTCAGCTTGTCTTCCTTACTCTTGCACCGACTCTCTTCTTCCAAGGCAGCTGCTGCAATGTCTTCGAAAACTAGAATGTCTATATTGTTTGTTAAATTGATGACAAGTTAATCATACAAATCTAGTAGAGTTTGGAGTAGAAGTTCCACACGTTCACTTATCTCTATTGTGTGCCCAAATGATATGAGTTGGAAAAATAAAGTATTCAAAGTGTTTAGGTGTTATGTCCCCGAAGTGGATTCTGCCATGAATAAAGTATACAACTTCCTCTTTAGAAAAATTTGGTTGTGTAGTGATTTGGCCTTGTATAATTTTGTGAGGTGATTACATATCTCCTTCATTGTCTTCTTCTCCTCTATGCTGGATAATACTCCATCTACTAGTGCTAGGTGAAGATTAGATACAATATTTCCATCAATCTCATTCCACTTTTTATCTGTAAACCCGGTTGATCTTTCACTAATGGCCACCAAACAATTATCTTTCCTTAAGATCACCTTTATCTTCAGCTTCCACAGTGAGAAATTGCTCCCATTGAATTTTTCAATTTCGTACTTTACCGTCATTACTTCTATCACGACTGCGATGTGAATAGTACCTTCAGAACAGTAAATAATAATGTAACTTATCTTTTGATGTAGAGTATCCACTCTTAGTGGTAACCATAAAGCATACAATAAGTAGATATACACACCTAAGGTTGGCTATGATACCACTTGTTATAAAAAAATTGGACTTGAGATAGAGTAAGGTTGCAGTTTAAATGGAATTGAAAATATTAAAAATAAAATATATACACATATTTTATATGGAAAACCCTTAAATATAGGGTAAAAATCATGGATAAGGTAGAAAAATTTTACAATTGAAAAATAGAAAATTATAAGGAGAAAACTAGACTAAAAAACACACACAATATTTTTGTTTTTTTCTCTCTTTTTTTTTTCCTTTCCTCTCTACCTTACTCTCACTCTCTCGTTTTTTTGCTTGCTCTCTTTCCTATGCTCTGCTACCAATTTATAGGTAGGAGAGCCTCATTTTTGTTTGTCTTTTATGCCTTTATTTTATAAGGCATCTATTTGGCTTTGGTAGACACCAAACCTATACTCTCCTACCAATTTATAAGCATGAGAGCCTCATTTTTGTTTGTCTTTTATGTCTTTGTTTTATAAGACATCTATTTGGCTTTGGTTCGATGCCCACCAAGCCTCCATTTTTTACAATTCCTACTACCACAACCATTGTTCCTTACATGCCATACCCTCTTATCGAGATGAGAACTAATATCGATCTCATGACCAATGTTTTAAAAATTGGTACCATATCGATATTAGTTCTCATCTCGAAATAGTACCGCATTAGTACTGGTCAATTTTTTAAAAATTATAAAAAGAGTTTCTGGATTTTGTAAAATCGGCAAAATAGTCTATATATATATTATGCATCTCCTATAAATATAATTTCAACCTTAAATCTTATAAAATCTCTAAAATTTCCTTCAATATATTATATTTTATAGTTTTTAATTTTATTTCAATTTTATCTCAAAAATCAATAATAATATAATTTTGACATAATAATAAATTTATTAATTACCTTTTAAATAATTTTTAAAGTTTCTTTCTTTTATTTTTCATTAATTCATATTTAAAATTTACAAATATAAATATATTTTATTATAGTATTTAAAGTTATTTAATATCATATTAAAAACTACAAATATAATAATGAATTAATGAAGCATTTATTAATTAGAGATCAAAAATAAAATTATCTCTCTAATAAAAACAACTGTAAATTAATTTATAAATTAAATGATAAATAAAAATATTTATTATTTTAAAAGTAAAAAATTATAAACATTTTAGTATTCTAAAAAAAGAAAATTTTTTTAAAAGTTAAAAAATAAAAAGAAATTGAAGTCCACTTTCTCTTTTTCTTTAAAATAAAAAATAATTAAAAATAGATTTAAATGTCTGCTTCAAAGAAATTATTAACATTGATCGTTTGACTGACGTATTGAAAATTTTCAAAAAAATAACTTTCGATTCGATCTCGAACTTTCAAGTATTTACAATATCAACTCGATTTTAGGTCGATATACTAAAACCAGTCCAAAATCGATCGATTTCTGTCAATATTACTAGTTTAACCTGATATTTAAAATTAATACAATTTTAACTCGAACTATACCGATTTCAAATCGATAGGTTCAAACCGATTTTCAAAATTGACTCCCTGATTTTTCTCCAATTGGTAAGCCTAGCACCAACTCAGGGCCATTAGCGTTGTATCGTGCCCTTTATGCCTTATTTTTACCTACAAGTAGATCATATCAACATTCTTAGGATTAATGTTTTAAACATCATTTAATAGGACCAAATTGAAAACATATTTCCATCCTCTATGAGCCATGGTTGAAAAAAAATATTTAGCTACCAAGTAAATGAAAGAAAGTCAAGAACAAATCTTATTTGCATCCACGACAAGGATGACTTATTGCGCTTATCATATCATTACTACATGAAATTACATCCGGTATCATGTAACTAACTTTCAAATAATAAACAACACTTTATTGAACAATGTACACACTCACCATTAGTGAAATTGGATTGAATCAGATGTGATGCAACTCTTATCATAACATCAATAATGCTTCACAACTATATAGGTTCTCCACCACTCTTCTTTTTCTACCTTTATAATTATACATATTATATTAAACATTTATTCATGAACCAACCTAACAACAACATTTATATTTTGTAACTTTTTATTTATTTGTACCAATGCTTACTAATATCATCATTTTTGTAATTCTCTACTTTTGTAATGTAATATTCAAACAAGGCAATCTCAATGTTCAACTGTAATGTTATTACTATAATTTCACAAATACATACTTTCATAATTTCAATTACATGTTTTTCATCATGTGTGAGAATGGACAATACAAATAACCAACACATTGCAGCCCTTTCACATGAGTAATAAGCCAAAATACAAGTAACAAGCATATTTTCCCTCTTTGGTCCATATACATAATGTTTGATTACTTCTAATTAACTACTTTTAACCTATCATCAATTGGTTTATTCTTCAAAATGATATCCTCCTATTAAAATGCTGACATCACCATATTTTAAGTATTTAATTTACTATATTACAAAAATTACCTTTATTTTTTCATGACACTTTGCCCTACCTTATGTATCAACAACACTCTTTCCAACTTTTAATTTACGACTATGGTGTAAATTACAAGTTATGTGGTTTTTTTTATCTACTAAACTATTTAAGTTCTTAATTTTCATTGAACCAACATACACATTGCATCCAGTAGATGTTAGATTAATTATAATGTGGCCCATGTATTTGAGTCCAGTGTAAGAACACCCAACATGATGGTCATTGGGTATTAAAGAACTGGTTTTAAATGGGGTCCAAGACCCTTTCCCTCTCCTTTGAACTTATATTAGTCTTATAGTTTCAATTAATTGAAACAGAAGAGACATGATAGATTTCTCAACCATCAGAGAACATTAACAAAAAAAGGAAGAGAGGAAAGAAGTATATTGCAGTTCAATACACTATGGATATAGGTTTGATTTGTCATAGTATTAATTTATCCTTATAAATGCTTTCAATTGGTATCAGAGCATGGCTATAAAGGTTTCTGCATGTGTTTCTGAATGTGATTTGATATCATCCAAAAGTTGTTTCTGCCATTAATAAAGTTTTCAATTTTGTTCTTGCTGTTACTAAATATGGAATGTCGTTTATGATTTACTTGTGTGTTTCAGATTTCTAAGTTTGGACTGGAAAACAACAATGAAACTCAGCTGAGTCTTAAGAATCCAGTACAAGAAATGACTTTGAAAAGAAAAAACCAAAATGCGTGCTTGGGTTTTTGGTTCCTATGGTTTGTTTTTTAGAGTGACAAAAACTAGTTTTAGAGTAAGAAACACGAATCTATCAAAAAGTCGGTGCTATGAAAGTGGCTTTTGGAATCCATTACAAAAATGGCCATGAAAGAACCGGCCATGGAAAGAAAAGAGAAAGCTTTGTTTTCTTGGTATGGGCCTCGAAACGGTGGATGATCTTGAGTGAAAAAATCAAACATATGAATGAAATTTAAAAAACTGAAAAGAAAAAGGAAGTGCAAGAACGGTTCTGAAGGAAGAAGGCCTCACCTGTCAGTGCCTAACATGCGCTAGAATGAATGGTTCAAGAGCTACATGGGCCAACTTGCCAACCCTAGCACGTGCAACACACATACCAGCAAAGCATCACTGCCTCTTAGGCCAACCGGGTTTTTGATTGATTTCGAGCCTTGGTTTGGATTGCTTTTTAGGGTCAGTTTCTTTCCACACATGTTTATTTTGAGCCCTATTAAGTGTTTGAATTTTGGGCCAACTAATTGATTTGGACTTAACCTTAGAGATTCCTTTTAGACCCTAATTCAAGTTTTTTTTTTAGTCATGAAAGAGGCTATTAATTGAATTATAGGATTTAATTTTAGACTTAAGTAAAGTATTTTATTTTATTTTATTTTGGGTCATAATTAGCTAATCAATTAATGAAATAATTAATTGATTTATTTTTTATTGAATTAATTTTAATTTATATGCACAAATGTGTTCATTTATATTTTTATGCATAATATAATTGTGGTAATTAGTTCCATATTATATGTTTAATTGATACTTTGAATATTTTTATATTATGCTATGCTTGAAATTAAAATTTCATATTATGTATTGGAATTGATACGTAATATTATTGTGATTTAGAATAGTTTGTTAGTCACTAGAGTGACTAAACTAAATAAATCAAATTTTTTCATGTATGATAATTGTCCAATTAAATGTTTATTACATGGAAAGCTTGTTAGTCACCAAAGTGACTTAACTTGAAAATAATTAGACATTTAATTGTGGATTTTTTTCAATTGTTCATGTTGAAATGATGCTATTAAATGACATAAAAGTTTTATTAAACAATTGAGATCATTAATTATAATGCTAGAAGGTCGTCCAAAGATGGACCATTGCTTATAATTAATGACATGAAAGGGACTTAGCAATATATTTAGTTAATCTGATTACATATTCAAAGATAGCATGCATGTTAACTCGAATATGATTGATTGTTCATTATAGTGAACTATATTTGCATCATTATAGGTTACAGCTAGGTATTTAAAGATCACTCAAAGGAGAATTTAAATGCATAATCAAAGATATTAGTTAGTTTGAATCTATTTAGGTTTACTCAAAGTATTAATGCATGAGCTATATGTTGTGTTTGCAACATTGACTAATTTGTTCGCTTTAGGAAATGGGCTTGTCAAGTTTAATAGTATGAATTATGAGGATTGGTTCCAACAAATTCAGTTTTAACTAGGTGTAATGGATTTGGACTTGGCTTTAGTTTTATATGCAAGGCCCGTAACCATAATTGAGATTAGTTCTAAAGCTGACAAGTCTTATTACGAGACTTAAGAAAGGTCTAACAGACTGATCTTGAACTTGATATGAATGATGATCGCAGATAATATTAAGCCATCAATGCCTAAGACAGACAAGGCAAAGGAGCTCATATTGAGACTTAAGGAATACTCCCAATTAGAAATAGCAGACAAGTCAATAGCAGGAACTTTAATGAGTGAGCTGATGACAAAAAAGTTTGACTGGTCTCAACCCATTCACTATCATGTAACTCATATGATAAAGCTATGTAGAAAGCTGAAATCCTTGAGTATGGATGTGAGTGAGTCCTTTCTAGCACAGTTCATTATCAACTAACTTCCTCTTGAGTTTGGCCAATTTCAGGTGAATTATAACACCATTAAGGAAAAATGGAACCTTCAAGAAATTAATGCCATGTTGTTTTAGGAGGAAGGGAGATTGAAGAAAATGAAGGAACTCTCTGTTCATCTCACATTTCATTAAGGAACTAGTAGCAGTAAGAACAAATCAAGGAAAAAAGGTAAGGATATTGATAAGGCTCCCAACAAGGTTAATGAGGACCGGATCCATAACGACCAGAGCTGTCATTTATGCAAGAAACCTGGTCACTTCAGAAGAAATTATTTTAACCGAAAGGATTGGTTCGAAAAGAAAGGTACATACTATGTTTCAGTATGTTTTGACTCAAATGTTATTAAAGTGCCTAATAATACCGAGTGGTTAGATTCTAGTGCAACTACTCATGTGTCACATGTTTTATAGGGATTCCTTTCAATCCAAACCATAAACGAAACTGAAAATTTCTTGTATATAGGGAACATAATGAAGGCATAGATAAAGGGCATTAGGATGTACAGATTGATCTTGGACACTGGGTGTTACCAGATCTAGAAAAGTGTCTTTATATTTTTGAATATGCTAGGAATTTAGTTTTTATTACAAAGATGGATAACGTATGTTTTAACTTTAATATTGGAAACAATGTTTTCTCTTTGTATAAATACAAGCACTATTATGGTTCATGTACTTTTAATAGATTGTTTATATCGTTTTAATCTTGATGTTGAGTTTGCTGAATCTCTGTATCATGTTGATCATATTATAGGAAGTAAACGTAGTGCACATAATGAGTGTTCTGCTTTTTTGTGGTATGAAAGATTAGGTCATATATCCAAATAAAAGGTACAAAGGTTAGTGAAAAATGAAATCTTACCTCAATTGAATTTTGGTGACTGGGATATATGTGTGGATTTCATCAAAGGTAAGCAAACCAAACATATATTAAAGCATCTAGCCACAAGAAGTTGTGAATTACTTGAATTAATACACACAGACACCTGTGGTCCTTTCGACGTTCTTATTTGGAGCGGTGAAAAATATTTCATTACCTTTATCGTTAACTTCTCATGATATGGTTATATTGATTTGCTGCATGAAAAGTCTCAGTCTGTGGACATCCTAGAGGTGTTCGTTAATGAGGTAAAAAGGTAATTAGATAGAAAAGTAAAAATAGTGAGGTCTGATATAGGTGGTGAATATTATGGAAATTTTGATGAAAGTAAACAATGTCCATGTCCATTTGCAAAGTTTCCTACAAGTCGAGGCATATGTGCGCAATACACAATACTTGGTACACCACAATAAAATGGTATAGATGAAAGACGGAATCGTACTCTTATAGATATAGTTAGGAGTATGTTAAGTTATAATATTGTACCTTTATTATTGTGGATGCATGCATTAAAGACTATTGCGTATCTGTTTAATAGGATTCCTAGTAAGATGGTTCCTAAGACAACTTATGAATTGTGGACAAGAAGGAAACCTAGTTTATAACACCTTCACGTTTGGGGTTGTCCAGCAAAATTAAGGCTGTATAATCCATCTGAAAAGAAGCTTGATGCGAGAATCGTTAATGGTTATTTCATCGGCTATCCTGAAAAGCCAAAGGGGTACATATTTTACTGTCCTAATTATAGTATAAGAATAGTTAATTCTGGTAATGCTCGATTCATTAAGAATGCTCAAATCGGTGGGAGTAGGGAACCACGAAAAGTGGAGATTGAAGAGAGTCGAATTGAAACTCATCAATCAAGTATTGTTTCTCCAATTGTTTTTCCTATTATTGCATCACGAATACGCAACATACCAACACAACAAATTAATGTTCCAACTTCACAAATTAAACATGTTAATGAAGAACCAATTCTAGATGTGCAAGTTACAAATGATCAAGTGATGCCAGAAGAAATAGCATTACGAAGATCTATAAGGCAAAGAAGACCAGCTATTTGAGTTATTATGATTTTTATTCACTTGAACATGTTACGCTAGTTAGGTGACCTTAAAATTTTGAATGATTTTGAAACAATTTTAATTTGAAAACCAACAGAATAAAGGTAAGTGCACATATCGCAAAAGAAATATAATGAAGTAAATTTCAGACTTCAAATGTAGATCCCATGAGGAGAATATTGCTTAATTACTAGGCTGATCAGATTATAATTATTTAGGAAAAATATAGACAATTTGATTAAAAATCTGAAAATTGCTAAAACTAAGCTAACTTGGCTTGAACACTTTAAAAATAATTTTTAATTGCTTCTGAAAAATTTTGAAAATTACCAAATGTGTAAATTAGGTAAGGATTAGATTATTGATGATTTAATTAAGCTTTAAAATACATTTAAGGTATGATTAAAGTTCCTTTACAAAATCAAAATAAAGTTATGACTAAGACTTTGCTTTTTCTCTGATTATTCTTGTCTAAAGTTCGGTCATACTTTAAATCAAGTTAATGGGCTTTAATTTCAAGAAGATGAGTTCTAAAAAATTAATCTTGGATCTCTAACTTTCACAAAAAAAATTAGGTTTGATCATGAAAGGATTAATTTGTGTTGCTTATTGATTTTTCTAATAATTTAAGATAATTTCTCATGCTTAACTTTTTTGAAAAACTAATCTTAAATAGCCAGCTTAAAATCAATTCAATTAAACCTTCAATAAACAAAATACAGAACCTTTAACATGCCTTTAAGAAAAATGGAACAAAATATCAACCTTGATTAATCTGAAAAATAGGAAACCAAAATTAAAAATTGATTTTACAAAACTTTCAATTTCTATGGGATAAAAAATAA
>JAOXYD010000001.1:18629044-18644333 GCA_028565735.1 Pinacopodium congolense
ATTAATAGATTACATCAAAAAAATCTATTTATAAAATATAGAGAAATTAAAATTTTAATTATTTTTATAAATTTATAAATTATTATATGAAAATAAAATAAATATATTTCTTTTATTAATTTAAAAATAAAATATTAACAAACGTATATCTTTGGTAAATTTTAAAGATGCCTTTGAGGTCATTTATCTATTTGGGCAGTGGCAAATAGTAATTCAACAACATATACATATATTTAATAGCGCCGGCAGCAGCCATTTCTAAGCCAAAAGAAGAAGTTCTTAGTAGCAGCAGCAACTGCAGAAGCCATTGCCTTTTCTGCTACAGCTCCCCTTTTATCTATTCATTCACACACCAAAGTTATCCATCCCCAAAAAACTACTCTTTTCCTATTTCATCTCCCCTTCTCTCTCTATGTCTTTATCCTTTTGTCTCTCTAAAATGGCCCAGTTTGACCAAATTCTTTGTGTTTTGGTTCAGGAGAAATATAGACATATATATATATATACACACATATATATGAGATAAAGAAAAAAAAAAACATACTTGGATTGATGATAGATTGATATGTCTTCGATTGTTCTCCAACCATAGCTCTCTTTCCATCTATCTGTCTCCACACTCTTTCATCCCTTTAACATCCCATAATTGCCCTTCTGTCAAACCAATCTTCTTTACTCATCCTCTAAACTCTCTTTCTGTCCTTCATGGGCTTTTTGGGGTTCTTTCCTACATGGAGAGACGGAGTTTCACAGAAAGAAAGTGTCTTTCCTTTTCGTACTCTTATTTTATGCCAACCCTCTCCTGGCAATCTTGCTACCTACTTTCCTATTGTAGTTCAATTGGGTTTTGTTTTCTTCCTCCAATTTAACTTCAACTTCTCTGTTTTGATTTCTGTGTTTGAATTATTTTTGAATTGGGTGTCTGTGTTTTCCAGTTCTTATCGCAAAAGATTCAATTGGGCATCGAGCTTTGGGGAGGGTTCTTATTTTTTGTGATTCTATGTTCTCTCTCCGAAAGCCTTGTATTTTTAGGTGATATCTTTTTAAGAGTCGTTGATTTTGCTTAATCGGTGAGAATTTGGTCGGGAGATTCTATGTCTAAGAATTCCAAGAAGAGGCTCGCCCGTGATAGTTCTCAATCAGAAAACGGGGACTTGGACTCCATCCTTAAATTGGAACATGAAAGCCTAGTTCAACATTACCTGATTTTGGAAAAGGTTAGTCCTTTGATTTTCTGTTAATATCAGTGAAGCTTGATTTTTTATGCTGCGTGTTCTTGGAAATTCTTGAGTGCAAAATCCCACTTGAAAGTTTAGATTTTATAAAAGAACAGAATTTCAAGAGCAGGAATTACATTGTAGTTCAAGAACATTATTTCAAGAGATCACCAGAAATTTTGTTACATCGTTGGTGTTGGCCTTAAACAGATTAAAGTGTGAACTTTGGTGGCCCTTACATACATCTTCCTTTTGGGGGTCCAACAATACGATAGTTTAGTATAATTCTGTTGGTTTATATGTTTACTGGTTTCAGTTTTTTTTTTCTAGGAATTTGTTGCAAAGAAGAAAAAGTTGCAGTTAGTGAAGCAGCAGAGAAATATTCTTTTGGATGATGTTCGGTACGTTATTTCTTTCTTTTCTTTTCTTTTCTTTTTTTCTTGCGGTTCATGCCTTTTCAGTTGCTAGATAAGGGGGCAATTGACCCCAGAATTGATATTGTTGAACCCTAATCTTTAGATTCCTTAGAAGGAGACGTAGATATTTGCTGGAGATGCAAACTCATGAGCTTCAAAAAGAGCAATTTCTTGTTCCACCACAGAATTTGTCTATTCATTGTGAGGTTGTTGAAGAACCTTTGAGAGTTGAAGATAAGCCCAAGAGTTGTTTAATTAAAGGCAAAAGTCTTGAAAAGAAGAAAATTTCATGGCAGGATCAGCTCGGTTTGAAGGTTGAGGAGTCCCATTTATTGTCAGCCAAGTAAACATCTTGATCTTAGGTTTAGTATAAATTCATTAACTATTGATTGGCATTACAGATAGAATAACATCCTTTCATCTTCATTTTACATGTAACTTGTAAAGGGGAGTTTTCGATACTTTTTGTCTATAGTAAGATATCCATTTGACGGATTGAATTGGGAACGTCTTTCTCTCTGTTGTACTTAATCTGATTTCTCTCTGTGATTATTGTTGTTGCTGCTATACCATGGTTTATTTTACTTGTGTTGCCTTATTGTTTGTGGCATAGCTTGATACTGCAAACCTCTGAAAGTTGTAAGTATTAATGTATCCAATATCAGTTTTTGATAGTTTATTTGGTGGAGATGATAAAGAGGGGATTTAAAATACAGCTATGTTCCCTTGAACATTTAGGGAAGATGCACTTCAAGTTGAAGAGAAACAAATGTGACGAACAGAACATAGGGAGAGGATATTGGATTGATAGAACAGCCATTTGATTAAGGATCTCCAAACTAAGCTGGACAAAACATGCCTAAGATGGTTATTGCATTTGGAACATCTTGTTGGTTTATTGTCTCTAACTGTGTTGTCCCATTGCCTTCTGCAATAACTAAAGACATGCCTTGTTTGCCAGCTCCTCTTTTTCACTGCTCAGAGGATATCTCTTACATTGCTGTTCATCCTTCTTCTAGATTGATCCCGATGGTAGCAAGTTCTGGTTTTTCTTTGTTATCTGTTGTCAAGATTACTATATAAGTTTCTACTTTTCCTTTTTGTCTTCTTCTTGTTACCAAAGGAAAAAGCGAAGTATTATATAAACCAGGTAAATAAAACCAATATATATCACCGTAGAGTTAGCACTAAATTTGTTGGAAAGTATTCCCTTGTATCATCACAGGTATTCTAGTGAAGAAACAAGTTTTCTTTTACAAATATGCATGTATTTGTATGCACAAGCACTCCTGAAAAGAGAGAAACTCGATGACCTGTATTTACTTGGAGAGCCCAGAGAAAGAGATGCAGGCGTGCATTCATCAGATTTCAAATATTAGCTCTTCTTCATTTCCTGGTCATAATCAAAACTGATAAACTCATGGATATAACTGAAGACGAATTGATAAAAAGTGAAACACCTTTACAAGCTACGGAGTACAGAATGTGGTTCATAGGTCAGCTCACTTGCTGGCACCCAAAAAAAAAAAAAAAACCATCAGCCTTTAAACCATATACAAATTCACATATAAGATCAACTTTTCCAAGAACATGTTGGAAATGTACACCTCCAGCCAGAGGCAGCATTTATAACAAAATAGATATGAGCAGGCTAGAGCAGCTACTTCAATTCGCTCTCCTCTCCCTTGGACTCAGTTTCAGGAATTTCTACTTGTGAGCATTCTACCCTGAAAATTCATTGGACTAGTCAGGTTTCACACAGTACAGGCCTCTGTCGTAACATCTGCCAAACTACCAGTTATCCGAGCCAAACTCTAGCCAAGTCCCAATGCCGTTGCTACTCACTGTCTCATATTATATCTATCAATACTTCTGACCAAAGACGCGCCTCAAGCTACATCGTGGGGTGAACCATGTAGAATATTGGAGTTGTAACATGTGCATGCGAGAATCTTTAAAGTGGGAACCATGTCTCCAGCTGAAGTAATGGCTTGAAACTTCTTATGCTAAGAAGCTCTATTGGATTGGTAACCATCACGACCCTCAAATTTTAGGAACGATAACATGCTTGAATTATGTTCTCTAAAACCCTTGAGCATCAAATGAGCCATTGTATGACAATTGAGCCAAGGAAAGCTGTGCTGGATTCAAGTGGTGTTGACAATTCCTCACGATGCACCATTTATAATTAGCCTCGTTTTTTCGCTTGTCTCTCCAGCCAAAAATTTGCAGAACTTTCCATTTACCTCAACTGTGCTGCATCCAGCAGTCTTAACAATCCCTGCATCTTTCATAGCATGTCTCCATCTTTTAGCTTCGTTTAACTGACCACATGATGCATACAAATTGATAAACATCATTAACTCCCCGTCGCTAAGGTAGGGAGCCCTGGAAGAAGCTAGCACTATCACTCTCGCACCAACTTCCAGGTCCTGATTATTTACACAGGCACCAAGAAGAGCGCCCATGATGGCTGCTCCAGGCTCAAATGGCATAGATTCAACTAATTGGTAAGCTTGTTCCAGACGCCCGGCCCTACCCAAAAGATCAACCATGCATCCGTAGTGCTCTAACTTCGGAGATATTCCAAACTCCATCTTCATGCAATAAAACAACTGGCAACCCTCTTTAACCAGACCTGAATGGCTACAGGCACTGAGTAGGCATATAAGGGTAATGTCATCAGGTTTTACTCCGGTCATTCTCATTTCACCAAAGAGCTTGAGAGCGGCATAGCCGTGGCCATGAAGTGCCAGTCCAGAGATTAAGGCATTCCAACAATAAATATCCTTTGCTTGATCCTTATAGAACACCAACAAACATTGTTGTATGCTTCCACATTTGGCATACATATCAATCAAAGCTGTAGTTACATGAGAATTCGAGGCAAGTCCATTATCAATGGCATAGATGTGTACTTCTTTGCCTCTTTCCAGAGATCCCAAATGAGCACAGGCAGATAAGCCACTAGTTACCGTAATGAAATCAGAAGCACACCCTTGAGCCCTCATCTGGTCAAACAAATCAAGAGCCTTTTCATAGAGTTTGTTCTGTAAACATCCTGTAATCATTGCATTCCAACTGGTAACAATTTTAGAAGGCATTTTCTTAAACAATTCACCAGCTGTTTCCATATCGTCAACTCGGGCATATGCTGTTATAATCGAGTTCCAAGAAACGGAATCTTTCAGCGTCATTTCATCAAAGATTCTCCTAGCTGAAACTATCATCCCCTTGGTAGAGTACCCTGAAATCATAATATTGAAGGAAGTAAAATCCTTCAAAGGCATCAAATTAAACAGATTCAACGCCTCCTCCATCATCCCACTAGAGGTGTAGGCGTCCAGCATGGAGTTCCAAGCAACCACGTCTCTTTCAGGCATTGTATCAAACACTTTACACGCATCAAGAACACGGTAAAGCGCACCGTACAGGTTCAACAAAGCAGTCTGGACAAAAGGGTGGGTGGAAAAACCAGTTTTGAAGGTGTGGGCATGGAGGGCAAAGCCGACACAAGAGGTGGAGCACGTCCCAGCTGATTTGAGCAAAAGTGGGTAAGTGTAGCTGTCAGCAACAATATCCAGAAGCTGCATATTGATGAAGGTAAGTATAGCTCCTTCTGAGTCCCCCTTGTGAATTCGCTTCTTGATACTCTCATTCCACTTCCTCTGAACAGGCGTGGACGAGAAGCAGTTGCAGGCTAAGAGTGACATATCTTGGTATGAACTCAGGACTCAAAAGTTACAAGCTTTTTCACATGTTTCTGCCTAGATTTGAACATGGGCTATTTTTAGGTATTTTATATTTTTAGATATTTTATGTTTAAATTCAATCTGTAAAATCAAATATTTTAATTTTATAATGTAAATATAGCATTTAATCAAAATTTCACATAGAGTAGGTAGAAAGTCTTATGATTATATAAATTCATAATGTAAGTTTATAACATTTTATCAAATAAATGGATGATAAAAAAGAATTAAATATATTCACTCAATTCAAGTGTTTTTATGAAACAAATAAGTAGGATAAACTATAAGTTTTTGCTAGTGAAAAAACGAATTTCAAAATAAGTTGAAGAATCAAAATTTATTAAAATAATTAATATAAATATCAAAATTTACAACAACAAAAAAATGCATAAGGGCATATGGGATTACTAATTAAAAATAAGCATAAACTCAAATTCAGAGAAAAAAAAAACTCCTTTTCCTAACAAAGAATTAAAAAAAAAGGAGGGGGCAAATTGAATTTCTTTTTTATTAGTTAAAAACAATAGTTGGGTACTTGTTTACATTTTTCTTTAGAAGTACATTGAAAAGTTTGGAATATAGAAAACATAACATGGCCACATGGCCAATGAATTTCTGAAGAATTACATTACATCTCTTTTTGGCAGAAGCATATGAGGAAAATTTTCCTTTTTAACCAAATTTGTATTGGCTAAACAATAAGAGCTATGGATATTCAGAGAAAACAGGCAGGTCCTACAACTTTGGTTAAGCTCATTAAGCTTCTGCCCGTGAATCTGTCAAAACTCGACCTCAGCTTACCATATCCATACAAGAACGGTGCAACTTCTGCAATTTCTTAAATCTGGATGGTCTTGCTAGAATTTTACTTTCCTTCCATGTTGCTTACCAGGGAGACCAATTCGATGTTTTCAATCACTTGAGTTTCAGTTCCCTCTTTTGTGCCTGAGATTTCAGATGGTAGTATAGCAGCATTGTGATCAGCATTTGGAACCAAATACAGCAGACAAATTGGACTGAGTCTCAATAAGTTTCGGATCAGGATTGCCAGCCAGAGCTTGTCGAATGTCGTACGAGTAACGTGTAATACATGAAGTAGGAAACCTCCACCCCATGAAGCTGTGAATAGTCCAAAGTTATCGATCGACATGAGCAGAGCAAAGAAAGTTCCTTCAATACCAGAGGGACAAAGCTTGGAACTGAGTACAAGAAGAGGCATCCACTTGAGCCTTCCAATTACATGAGAGAAACTAGCATCAAAAACAGCAAAGAAATAATCCGGTATTCCAAGTTTCAAGTTTAATCGCGTCACCATCATCAAATCGAGCATCCCCGTCAAACCAAATAGGAATTGCGTCCAAAAGAGCAGATCTCTGAAGGGATGATCTTTAAGAATATTTTGATAAAGTAATGCCCCCAAGAAGGAACCAGCTGCAGCAAACGATGAAATGAAACCAATGGCATCCTGCACAAAGGAAGCACGCATAATGATGTTATCTAGTTACAAGCATTGCTCTCAGTTAACAAGGTTAATGCATACATAAATTTTAGTCAAAAACATAGCTTCATACTTCTGCATCACAGTTCAAATATTTCTTTCAAATCAAGAAAAAATAAGTGGATTTCCAGGCCTGGCCATTAGATATTTTGTTATATCATGCTTGGCTCTCCTGAGACTGGAGAAAACAAGTATGGAATGATCTACCTGGGAGAAGGATGGGCCTTCCTTTGAATCTGTATACCAGTAGAACAATCCTTCATGAATGTTCAAACTCAAAGCCAGGGATAAGTACATATACAAACATGGTCTCCACACCTCTGGGAATTTCAATGTATTCCACATAGACTTGCCAGCTTCAAAGATATTGTGGTTTACCTGAGCAACCCATGATATTACTTTACATTCTGAAAGTTGAAATAGCGAGTCAGAAAATAAAAATGCAGAAAGAATACCTCTCTATAAGCAGAATTTAGGTTTTTGGACTCATTGAGTATCATTCCTACCATAAACACAAGTCCAGATGGAATTGTCAGCAAGCCTAGCACCCCCTACCACAGAAGACAAAGTAAGTCTACCAACACATAAACCCGCTTTTTTCTTAAATGGAGGAATGTAAGTGGATAAATCATAACAGAGACATCAATATGACAATTAACAAGCAGTGAACCTTAGGGCCGAGTAGACGAACAAAAACACCACTCATAAAGTATCCTAATAAAGCACCAATTGATGAACTGAAAGCACACAAGCTTTGCATGTCAGATGCAAGGGTCGGATGAATATTACTGTTCTCTGCCACACAGGCATCTACAGTCACATCTGCCATTGCTGCATACATACTTTGAGTCGTCAACAAAACTACGGCAAATAGAATATGGGGCTTCTCATTCAAAGACAATATGAGTGCAGAGGCCACGCCAAGAAGGCCTGAAATAGACATTACGAACAAAAGATACCAAAAAATAAAAATTTAACTTTAGATAATGCAAAATAGTGAATAATATGTTGCTTTTTACATAATCATGCAATTTAATCCCATCATTCATTACACAATGACTACCAGTGAAAGATATTCAGGCAGACATTCTCCAGATGAGATATGGAATTGAAAAGATTAACCTTTTCATTACATTGACTTAGGATAGTATCCTATTCCAGTCCATCTAATCGAAGCATTTATAGTCAGTGTGTGAAAGAAAAAACATAATAACCGAGATATGCAATGAGCTTGACAAGCTAGTAATCTATTAATCCACTGACCAGGTACAAAGTATTCCAAATTTCCAACTCCATCATATTTAGACCACTAGCAATTCATACAAAAAGCATTTATTATGGGGTCTTATTATTTTAGCTAAACATTTCCAAATTTAACTCCTTTCTTTACTAATAATATTGGTTGATATCCTGGATACAGAATAAATGATAAGTTTTTCGTATTCCTAGATCAAGACAAGCAATGCCAAATAGATTGTAGTTCCACAGAGACATATTTAGAAGAGAGATTAATGTCCCAGACTTACCACCAACTAACATTGTTACTCCACCAGGTGGATATATTTTCTCCTGAATTTAACGCCCTGTTAAGGCCTGAATTCAGATCTGGACTTCTTGAACCATTTACCTACTTGGTTATTATATCTAACTAAAAAATGGCAATCACATTTATGGATCCCATCCAACAATTTGCCTGAAAGATATTCAGGCAAACATTCTCCAGATGAGATATGGCGAAAAGAAGGAATTTATATGATTTAACTTTTTCATTACATTGAATTTGTATAGTATCCTATTCCAGTCCATACTATAGAAAAATTTATAGTCTGTGTGAAAAAACAAAACATAATGCTCGAGATATGCAATGAACTTCATAAGCTAGTAAGCAATTTATACAAAAAGCATTAAATATGGGGTCTTTATGTTTTAGCTACACATTTGCAAATTTAACTCATTTTCTTTATTAATAGCATTGGTCGACATACTGGATGCAGAATAAATGAAAAGTTTTCATATTCTTAGATCAAGACAAGGAATGGCAAATAAACTGTAGTTCCACAGACACACTTGGAAGAGACATTAGTCCCCAAACTTAGCACCAAATAACATTGCTACTCCACCAGGCAGATATATTTTCTCCTGAATTTAACATGTCAAGCCCTGAATTCAGATCTGGACTTCTTGATACTTGGTTATTATATCTAACTTAAAAATGGCAATCACATTTATGGATTCCATCCAAAAATCTGTAAATATGTATGGCAAGTCAATAGGAAGGAAATCTTTTTCCTTCTCATTTCCAGAAGCAAAACTTCCTGAGCATTAATATTACATGCTTTAACAATGTCAATAAAGTTAAATAATTAAATTAATCATAATTGGATTCTATATGCACTACTAATAATAACCATGGTTTCTTTCCTGACTTCCAAAAAGCCACTAAAAACTCTTTCCATTTCTGGGTAGAACCCCTTTTTTGTGCATTTCCCCTCAAGTTTAAGATGCCAATTGATTTCGATAGGAGGTTAACCATTAATATCACCAAGTATCCCTTTTCAGGCGTGTTTGATTAGCTTACATTAGAACTCCATATCTCACTTATTTCACATCAATCCAAAACTTGCAGACTTTTATAAAGATTAAATCTCCACTATAAGGAATAAAGCACAAGCATCCCAACGAACTCCTCGACGACTCCTACGCTATACAAGTCCAACCTGGATCTCAATTTCCAAGCATACCCCTTTCCCTATTTTTGGCGTCTAAATCCCTACTTGATGGTCAAACGCCGAGAAAGGCCAGATCAATTACCAATTTGGTACAAAGAGTTCAGCAGATGGAGTTGAGCTAAGTATGAACCTTTTCCATATTTGCAATTTCGAAGAGCATAAGTGAAATGTAAACGAGATCTTATTATATCAATGAGAAGCTCAAAAAAGGAAAAGAAAAAGCCTTCCTTTTGTGGAACCTCAAAGTAACAATGAAGAGATCTTAATATAAGTACATAATGGGGAAGAAGGAGAACAGGAAATTACCAGCAAAAACAAAATAAGGGCGCCTACGATACCCCAGAACAGGAAGAACATCTGTGAGGAGACCCCATAAAGGCTTAACAAGCCAAGGAATTGTGATGATCCCTTGATAAATCTGCGACTCAGAAGGCTGAACCTTTTGAACATCCTTCATGTAATACTCCGTCCCAACACGAGCGAAAGCTCCACCAAGCCCTTGACTTATCCCGTACACAACAACTACCGCTAACACATAGCTCCAATGCGTCTCATTGGCAAGCATATCCAGCCAATGGATTGGACCCAACAAGCGTTCGGATAAACATCGTCTTCCTGATTTATGTTCTTCATCAGCTTCCTCATTACAGGGTCGCAGACTCTCGGCCTCTTCGCCGGAGGGTCGTAGACTCTCAGCCTCCAACATCACTCGCTGTCTGAACTCAGATTAGCAAGAAAGTCAATGACTTTTTTTTTCCCTTTTGTTTTAAGGAATAACAATAGCTTGAGTACAATGTCAGACTCAGCCCAACTGGTCGGGTCACCCTGCGACGACTTTTCTGAAGATACCAACAAGGTAGGCATATGTTATTATGCCTTAACAGCCGTATTTGTTTATATATATACATATATATATATTTATATATAACCATCAAGCAGGACTAGTAGTTCCATGGAGCTGGTGATGGTATTGCCTGAGAGTCAAAATTTTTGAAATGTAAAGTGAAAATTGGGTTCATTTTAATACTGGTACATTAGTTGGGTAACAGGTTTGCTTACATTATAAAAGAAAAATTGAATCTTTATGTACT
Source organism: Pinacopodium congolense (assembly GCA_028565735.1). Classification (NCBI taxonomy): domain Eukaryota; kingdom Viridiplantae; phylum Streptophyta; class Magnoliopsida; order Malpighiales; family Erythroxylaceae; genus Pinacopodium; species Pinacopodium congolense. Next base: position 18,639,748 of record JAOXYD010000001.1, read on the forward strand.
GCCACTGCTACTACCAAGAAATTTCGTTTACTTCGTTCAAGTTGACAGTATATTCAACGTGACAATATCCCATTGGCTTTCAAGAACCAACACGTTAAAAATGTCTGAAAAAGATAAAAAAAAGTCCCAAATCCCATGTTGCCGTAAGGGGCGGGGAAGTAGCAGTGATAAAGCTACCTGGCATGCTCACAGCTTTTATCGAAGTGTGTGGTCTCCGAGGATTTTGAGAGTTGCCTTTTCTTTTTCAAGTAAACGACGTGCCTATTCTCTCATCCACTGAATTGGGAATCTTGTCAGAACGGTTATGTTGTAATATTAAGAAACCTCATTTTCGAGCTTATTAGTTATTACCACACTCTCAAACATAAATCTACTATTTTTAAACAAAAACCAATGCTGCCATCTTTAATCAGATTCAGATCATGTCCTAAAACTTTTTTTTTATTATTATTTTGCTATTTTCTAATGAGCAAATAGATAAATAACCTTACCAGTTAACCACGTGATAAGACCATATTCCAATAATCCTACATTGAATAAAAGTCAGTTTGTGTGTGATTTTTAGTTGCATATAATACAGACAGACTTTCTATTTGTAACAAGAAAGACTTGGTAACAGAACTTCCAGAAATGTTGTTACCCTTTATCCTGATTTTTCCCGTCTCTTCTTCTTCTTCTTCTTCTTCTCTGGAAGTATAAATTGATGGTCGATCATGGGAAAAACCAAAACTGTCATGCAAAATGTAGGAAGGTGCAAAAATGCTAGATGACAAAGCACTAAAATGTAATGGCGGAATCAAATTTTCCGCATAATGACGCAGCTGATGCTATAACTCAAGGACATCCCGCTGCTCATAACTGGCTATGTTTGTTGAATGCTGCTGCCAACTTCACATAGAAACAAGAAGTTTCATTACTTAGCAGAATTTAGATTCACCATCTCCTCAGAAGCTCCATTCAATTCACGAGCAATGACGAGATCTAGCAACATATTGACTTAAAAAACATTTTAGAAAGAATTCAGCTAGCTAGCACCACCAACCGTGATTTTGTAGAACAACATTTTTGTAAGCAATAGTGCAGAACTGTACACAAATATTCGATACAATACAACCCATTTCAGTTCTGTTTCCTATCCGGCAACCAGACCATCCTATCTGGCAACCACACCAACATTGCCGCTCTTTTACAAAAATATTCACCATCCATCTGTACTGCAAGAGATTGATAAATGATGGAATAGTTACAAATCAGTTAATAGCATTTGCGAGAAGGGACTGATCTGATTTTAGTTTTGATATGAATCAACCAGATGCTTGCAAGTTTTCTAATTCTCATCCCATTTTCAGTGCTGCAGTTGTTGTTGATGGGAGTTTTATGTCGCAACGCCAAATGCATCGTCTCCTGTATTACTAGGAACATTGATCTGAAGCCTTCGGGATTATGGTTCTCTTTCCCTTTTTGACAATTATAAGCATATACTACCTTTAGTTTTAACTTCTACACCTTGCTTGAAAAGTTGCTTAAGGCCATACAGAATCAATTCCCTATTTCAACACCAATCTGAAGTATCAGAGCTATCTGCGAACAAGTACTAAATATATCTATACTTGACACTTTATCCAATAATTCCAAGCAGCAACTCTAGCATCCTTATAGAAGCTCAATCATGTGAAAGATATAAAGAAGTTATAACTAAATGAAAGTGCATTCGCTGATTTATTATAAAGAACGAAGTAATAATCAGTTAAGAATCCTTGTGTGGAAAATAAATGCTCTGCAAGACAGCTGTTCATATTAGTGTTGCAACAATCATGAATATTCATATTAGTGTTGCACTAGGTGAAATATATGCTAGCAGCATGGAGAAAATGAGGAATGAGGAATGAGGAAAATATCTCCAAGCACCAAATTCAAGCAGCCATGGAAGCTTAGCAAGGTGCTTTAGGATCATAAGTAAATCAAAAGCACCAGCATTTCGTATCAGGGAGCTGCGTATTCAAACATCGCAAATCAAACAGACAGCTACGGACCAATCATGTCCGAATGTGAATTGGATGAAATGATACAAATGTACTAAATCAAAGTAAACAAGGAAGCTTAGAAATGCGTTTTAGAAGTCATTACAAAACCAAAAGCAACTAAATTCCATATTCAGAGACCCAATTGCAGAACCCACTATTTGCATCAAAAGCATGACCCTCTTGTCCTCATAAGCAAATAGAAGTTATTGCCAAAAACAAAATTAGTAATACAGAGGTAACGAGCTAAATACCAAGGAACCTAAAAAAGACCACAGAGCTTGCAATTATATTAAAGCCATTACTCTGCAGAGCCATCAAGATTGTGATATAAGTCATCTTTAAGATCTTAAACACAACTCCCTGCAGTGGAAGCAACATCCATAAGGCTCACAAGAATAGGAAACTCCTCCTTTCCAATGGCAAAAATATGAACCCCTTAAATACCCATGCTGGATGAAGGCATTTATGGTTTCCACTTTCAATTTACCATATTCTGCTACAAGTGCTACGATGAACTAGCTAACTGGATATTGGTTCTCTAGACACTACAGTTGCTAAGAGATCAAAGGTATAGATACCCCTTAGTTCCCGGTAACTTCAGCTTTCTTTTCCTACACCAAGTTCCCGTTGCCATGGTAACACCAGAAGCAACCTCAACGACTTTAAAGGTTTAGCTTTCGGCTATTCAACAAGCAAACCAGTGCGCCCAAAAGAGTAGCCAGGCAAATTGTGCTCGAAACCCAAGCAGAAACTGATTTCACATCAAACAGTTTATCACACCGGAGGAGATATGAAAACTACCCCCGACAAGTGAGATAGTCCATCAAGATCTAATTTCAAAACAAGGATTCATACATCAGTTGAGTATTGACAACAGTGAAATGACTAAACATCTCAAATTCAAGCATTTAAAGCTAAAATTGACACAACTTGAATTTATTTATATAATCACGAAGTATTAACAAAACAAAAGGCACCCATTACCCAGTCCCACAAAAGCGGAGAGCATCAACAACACCCAATACATATCAAAGGAAGCCAACCAACAGAGTTCAATACAAATACAACAATATGAAAGCTTGAAACTTATTTTCCATTATTTAAGAGACGACACGACCAACAACAGGGTATTTAGCTTCAAACTTCTTCTCCCAGTCAGTTAGAACACCGATCTCCTTTTCGGAGAGCCCATCCAGAGAAGAGCAAACATCTTCTTCGTTCTTGCTCATCTTGGCAAGAGCTCTGCTGGCGTCTTTACCGGCGAACATGCAGTAAGCACCGCCTGTGCCGTAGAAGGACTTCCCGGTAGAGACATCGAAAACTCTACCCTTGATTGCTACGTAAATGGGCTTTGACGGGTCTGAACCATTGTAGTGGCTCAGTTGCTCCGCCGTGAACTCCATGGTTTGGATTGTGGAGTGGGGAAAGAAACTTTAACGATTTTGAGAATGGTTGGTGAAGCAGGAAACCAATAACCGTAATGTACACACCCTTTAAATGGGATAACAATGACCTATTATTATTATTATTATTATTATTATTCAGGGCTTGTTTGTTTCACTCAGTTTCTGTTTTTTTAATACGAAATTAAAAAAATTAGTATAAATATTTTAAAAAATAATATATAAATATAGTATAAAATTAAAAATAACACAAAAATTAAAAAAAATACTATAAAATTGATAAAAATACATAAAAATAAGAATAAAAAGTTGAATCAAGAGTCCTTATTTAAAACTTCTTCAATTTTATCTTTTTTTTTTAACAAAGTACTACATGAGATATATGTTTGATTTTATAATTGTGGTTAAATAGATCATTTTTATGTAAAATTTTTTACAAGAGCTACATGAAAATTGGTAGCATTAACTCATTTTTTTTAATAAGTGAGGAATTGATAAAATTATTAATGGATAGGTGTCTCTTCTCAGGGAGGGTATAAAATATTTAGGGGATATATTATCAAACTTTTAAAAGTTTTTAACCTACAACTAACTTTCATGAAATTTTCGCTTCTTAATCTAATTTTTACAAATTTTCAATTTAATGACTAATTTTTTAAAATTAATTCAAATCAAGTCAAAAATAGTTTTTATATAGAAAAATAATAAGTGATTTATATACTAATATTTTATTAAAATATTATATAACAATTTCTAAATTTAATTATATATTAAACTCTTTTTAAAATGATATCTAAAATTTAGTCTTGAGAAGTATTTGGTATAAAGAAATCAATTTATGAATAAATCTTTTAAATTAAATATATAGTAGTTACGAAATATTTTTTTATAAATAAATTTAAATTTAAAGATGTATAGTTGATTTATAACAAATAATAGATATAAACATTAAAAAAATTATTCTTTCAAAAGATTGAAAAATATTCGATTGAAAAAACTAAATTTATGGTTTCACTATAAGTTTTTAAAATTTGTTAAAGAATTTTATTTGGTAATTTTGATACCTCAACTATAATAATTTATTTGATAATTTTGATACCTCGTAAATTTAACTTTTTATAATATATATATATATGAAACTAAAACTCTAAAAAATCAT
>JAOXYD010000001.1:18645674-18658406 GCA_028565735.1 Pinacopodium congolense
AAAGTTATGACGAGATTACTAAAAAAAGGATAAATTATTCATTAGTTTTGTTAAAAGTTAAAAAAGCAAGGCCTTTAATTAAAAATTAAAAAAGAAAATGACTATGTGACCAATATTAATAGTTTTTTGTAGCCATTTGTTGGTTAATTTATTATTTTATCTTTATACACATTTCACTTTTTAATACAAAAGAAGGGCAAAATGATAATTTGACTTAAAAGAGATCATCATCCTATCGGCCATATATTTTTTGCCATTAAAAAATGTGTTATGATGTGAGGATGCATAAAGTAATGGAGAAAAATGTTATAAACATATTGGGAAAAATTATGCATCCTTCGAATCTACGATCGTCCGTGGCCATCGATGTCACGATCATGACATTACAAGTTAAAAATGAGTCACGATCGTGACTTATGTACGCGAAGGTTAGTGAAGGTCAAAAATTGATGTCCATGCAGTCAAGTCCAAACATATTACAAAACAATGATTTTTATGAAACATAAAACATGGTTTTTATAAAACAAATCTTAGTTTAAAAGAGAGTTTGACAATGAAGGTCGAGAGAAGAGAGATTAGTCGAGAGAAGAAAGAAGAATAGCTAGACTGTGATGATATGAGGATAAGAGATTGACGAAGAGGGAGAAAGATAAATCTTTTTAATAGAGGGAGAGAAAAAGAGTTACACATTAAGAAAGATGTGATGACTCAATAGATTAGGTTGAGAAAGATACATCTATTTAAAAGAGGGAGAAATAGAGTTACACATTAGAGAAGATGTGATGACTCAATATATTAGGTTTTTAAACTAGTTAAATCAATTGATTTTTATCTTAACCGACTAATTTTTACTTTCATAAGTTTTTACATAAAATTAAACTAATTACTTAACCAGTTTCATTATAAACCAATTGAATTAGTCAATTCAATACAAATTTTTAAACACTACTTATTCTATTAATATTCTATTAGTCAACTATTAAATCTATCCTCATGGCATGATAAATGTCAATGGAGATTTAAAATTACAAAGTTAAAACTTGACTAACAAAATCTTAACAAAATTAATGTTTAGGAGACAATATATATAATTAACAAAATTTTAATGAAATGTTTAAGAGAATTTATATTTTTTACAAAACTTAAAATATAAATTAATTTATTTCAAAATGTTAAAAAGCAAAATAACATTTTAAAAATTGTTAAAACATAAATCAAACTCATTATAAAACATTAAGGACAAAATAAATCTTTTATCTAATATTTAAAAATATTTTTAATAAAATTGTCGTCATATTGTTTTTGCTAATGAACAAAAAATTTATAATGTATCTATTATAAAATAAATGTATTAAAAGTACTATATTTTAAAACATTTATGGTTTTTAATATAATGTATTCAAATAAATGTAACTTTTGCATTATTATACCTTGCCTTTATTTTTTGTATCTTGTTCTTTATGTTTATAAATAAAGATTTTCTCATTACTAGAAACTAACCTAGTAATTTATAATAGACCAACCTAATTCAAATTTATAATATTGTTGGATAATTGAATACCAAATCAGTTACGAGCTGTTTAATATTACTTATGTTTTTTCATTGTTATTTTACATTTCTATTTCGTATTTTTATGTTTATTTTTTTCTTATAAAGAAAAACAAAAATCTATTTGATTGATATTTTTAATAAAAATAAAAAACAAAAACATGTTTAGTTAAGATTTATAAAAAAATATAATTTAATAATGATAATCAAATATGAAATAAATTTAAATTATTTGACCAAAATATTCTTATACACTTTAAAAATATATTATTAATCAATAGATTATATTCATTATTTAATATAAAAATATGTTTATAAAATCTATTTTCAAAATAAAAAACATTATTTTCTTATTTTTCTGCTTTTATTTTTATTTTTCTGATTTTTAAAATAATAAAATAAAATAAAATACAGACAAACTCATATTTTTTTCTCTATTTCTCTTTTTCTCTTTTTTTTTAAAAATATATATAAATTTTAACAAACAGCCCTTAACTCATAACTTGTCGTTGACTTGCAGAGACACCCACCGCCACAACCACCAACGCCAGGACTCCGCTTGCCACTACTACTACATCGATTACTAACTACTAATACTACAGGATTCTATTAATTATCTTTGTGTTCTTTTAAAAACATGTTCAAAAAACAAAACAAAAACAATAACCTTTATCCTATTAAACCATCTGAAAGTGCAATAATCCCAAGCCTGCTTACTAAATGATTGATAATCATACACCAATTTCCAGCCGTAACATGCCCATTGCACATCTGGAAAGTATATGCCTACTTAGTATTACACTGTTTACACTGTCGACTCCATTAATCTCATGAGAAAAACCTAAATTTATTTACACACACACACACACACAAGAAAATCAATAATACAACATTAAAATGATAAATTGTTTATTATTTATTTGGAAATTCAGGTATATTTAAATTAAAATTGAACAATTCATCTCTGAAATTAAGATAATCCATGTCCTTGAGCTTCTAATTTTTATATCTTTTTCCCTTTCTATATTATATCACATCACCTCCTAAAACAGCCCCATCCAATTCTTCCTACCAATCTCCTGTTGTTGCACTCAACATATTGCCTTGCTATTATCTTTTTTATCACCATCTCATTGTCTTTTTTGAGGGTGGGGCTTAATATTTAAGCTCCTTAGTTTAAAGAAAAGCAAGATATAATAACTACTGAAATTGCTGCATGTAGAGAGCACACTTATGATCTATTTGGGTGTACAACAATGACCCAATTGAAAAATATAAAAGTCAAGTTGATTATTGAAAAGGGTAAAAGAAACTATTATGCATAGATAAACACCACTTAATTAGTGGTTGCAACAATCAAGGAATGATACTTCAAGAGCAATTGGATGTGTCAATAAATATAGTTCCTTCATCAAGATGTGTATTATGTATTTGCAACCTGGTTTTCCGGGTTAATTATAGCTTCCACACCATGTTATATGCTGCTAATACAATCATCTCGGCAGGCAAGAAGGAAGGGAAAGTTCACATTTCCTGCAAAGAGAAAAGAACTGACAAGTTCTTTCTAATTTAGCTTTATAGTTCTTCCGATCAAATCAAGAACAAAGACCAGGCTTTCAAAGACAAAGAAGATGAAAAGTACTCCTATTAACCCGCTATACACTGACTGACCTTATCAAAACTGGCACATTGGTAGAACTGTTATGTTGCACAAGAATACTGGGGTAAAAAATTCTTCTGCCTCACCAACTCATGAAGATCATGAACAATCTTAAAGACTGCATCAGGTCTTGCCATCTTTAAGGCATTTCGAGACATTGTCTCAAGTTCCTCTGCCTTTGGACCAAACCATTGACCGACTATACTAGCAATCTCTTTGGGTGACTTTGAAAATTTCCCACAACCATTTTCGACCACATAAGGTACATTGCCGACCTCCTTCATGTATCAAAAAGACATCGTTAGGATTAACATGCATTAATAATTTCAAGGAACAGAATGAAAAATAGAAAATTGCTTCTACTCTTCAAGCAGATCACACCAATTTTCAAGTAAAATGAAAGATATTCAACTGCATTTTGACAGAATATCATTACTGGAGAACATAACATAGGAACAGTATGTGACTTTTAAGGCACTAAATCTCTACAAGAATAACTGGAGGAGGTGCAAGGTGACGGATTGAAGGTCAAGGGAGGTCAACTGCGATTACTCAATCCTAGTAAGAACATCCTGGATATGCCCACTTCAAATTCAAATGCAGTACATAACAAAAAAGCACAGTTTTTGAATTTTAAGATATTAAATCTCTGCAAGATTAATTGGAGGTGTAAGAAGACTGATTGAAGGTCAAGTCACGTCAATCACAACTACTCAATCCTACTTAGAGGATCCTGGATATGCCCATTTTAAACTCTATAGTCAATGTAAGCAGAATCCTTGTCGTGGTTGATTTATTAGAAGGAAATCAAATTCAATAACCAGCTCTTTGTTTAGGTTACTCAATTAAAAGAGGCCTAGGTAAAATCATAATTTACACCTCGTTTAGGCCATTAAAGGAGTCTTTACATTAGATTATTACCAATGAAAGATTTGTGAACGCAAGTTATTAGGACCAATAGCAGTAATTAAAACTTTGAAAGACAAAAGTTCAAATTTAACATTATTATACAATAACAAAATATGAATAGCCAACTCACTTGTCCAGCTATGTAATCATTCAAAATTATAGGAAGCCCTCGTATCAAAGCTTCTGCAATAGTCCCTGGACCAGCCTTCAGAAGCAAGTTAAAAGTAGTTCAGTTATTATTCACCTGTGGGGCAGAAAACTTACTACTACTATCACAAAAAGCTTACCTTCGTTATAATGCAGTCACAAGCACCCATACATTCCTCCATTTTGGTTACAAACCCTTTCACCTACTCAACAGAATGAATACTTCAATACTATATAATTACTTGCAGTTTACCACTGACACATGGATATGCTTATTTTGTATCACAACTTACCATGAGTAATTTGCAACTTACTGCTGCAAGTTTATGGGCATATACCAGAATATCTACCACAATTAATGATGCAGTGTATATTAGGAACATTTATAAAATTACTCATTAGCAATTTTGGCTAGCAAATAGGTAGAGGTACACAATGTGCTAGTCCAAGAAGTCCATATTCGAGTTCAACCATGAGGAGTGGGGTTCACATAGAAACATCTTATAATCCAAATACAGATCCATGCATAATTCATGATTTCAGATTGTTTTTTTCCTTGAATTTGCCTTGGAAAGATCCCAATAATTATTAGAAAAATTCATGACCACTACCAACAAAGGCAAAATTAAGCCACCCACAAAAAATAGTGCACATGGTTTAGGGTTACAACAAAGTTTTATTTAGCAAACTTTACTTGCTCTAGAGAAGACCTAAGATAAGTGTGATACCTTAACAGGAATCTTCCAATCAATTGACACCAGTTTGTTAGCAAGCTTTTTATTGCGGCCACATATCACAAGGATCTGACCAATTGGCTCACCAAGGTTCTCATCATATAGTGAATTGCCAAGTTCTCTTGCAGTTGCCTCGATTGGGCCCATTCCTTCCCCTCCTCCCATCAATAACACAGCTGGAAGATCCTCATCCATCCCTAGTTCTCGTCTCAGTTCAACCTATGCCAAAATCATGGAGTGGGTTAAAGGACAACAGTGAAAATCCTCTGAGGGCCTCCTTTTGGCTATAAGAAAAGGCCATACTCACTACATGACAATCGCTGACATAGGGTTCTCAAAGCAAAAAAAATTTGATGAGATATTATATTTGAGTTTTTGAATATTACAGGCCAAAGAGGTATCTACAATTCAGATGCTAAGCAGCTTAGGGTACCAACCTTTGCTTGAACAGGCTTCACGAAGGAAGGTCTCACAGGAAGGCCATAAACCTTAATTTGGGAGGGCTGGAGCCTAGCTTTCAATGCCCTTTTTGCTACATCTTCTGTCGGGCAATAGCATCTCGTTACAAGTTTATGGAACCTAAACATAAATTTAAATGAAAGGTCAATATATTTACAAAACATATTTTCATCAAAATCTCTCCACTTGAAAAATTGTACCATGTTGGATGGCATGTACTAAGATCTGTGATTACGGTGGTGAACACTATCTTATGTAGAAGACCCTTGGCCCTCAATATACGAAGAGGAACATGCTGCATCAAAGGATGTACACTAATAATGATGTCGGGCTGGTATTTCATTAACCCTTTGGCAACCTCACTGCAAGAATGGAAACAAAGATGCTACATTGGAAAGAGAGATAGTAAGCCTAAAACTTATCCAGATCAATATACAATGTAGGTCTAGCACATAAGAATGGAGAAGGTAATGGATAAAAAATAAAAAAGACTACTTGCCAAGAATATCTTTTTTTTTTATTTCCAGTAGTTGAGAAGGAAGTGCCTTATGTCAACGAGCATGCTGGAAAGGGTATAATTGGTCAAGAAAAATTGAAAGGAGGCTTATAAGGCACTCTGGACAGAAAATGTGATTATTAGCTATCATGGTTCCCAAGTTCTGCTATCTGAAAAAAGTTCCTACTAAATCAACAGCTACAAATTGCAAATGAAAAGTGCAAAGAATAAGTCAGACCAAAGTAGCAAAGCTAGAACGAAAGCCATCTTTTCGTAAAAGAGAAAATTGTACAGTACTTTTCAAATCAGGAATTAGAAAAATAAATATATAGAGATTAGAATAACTAGCATGGTGATAAGGGGTTGGCTCGGTGACAAGGGTTAAGAAGTACATCATCATTGATCATTGATTACAGTGGAAACCGTAGTGAGTGCATAGCGTAAAGGGATTATTTATACTTGTCTCAAAAACGAAACAGTTGAATGAAATTAGACTGATGAAAATAATGACATTCAGAATAACAAGGAGTAGAAACATGCCAAAAGCTGTAACACACTATATGAAGAAGATAAGCAAGTTCTACCGTGCTATAAATGTTGAAGTAGCAGCAAAGTTGGACTGATGAATCATCCGTGGTGCACTTCCATAATATGTCATCTTCCACAATGGCCCATGTTTCACCAAGAAATTATAACTTCTGGGCAATTGATTAAACGGCCAAGGGGTATGATCGGACCATAAATCAGTAATGAATACCTGCAACATGCAAACTTAAACCACAGGAGAATATGAATATTTTCATATCCACTCACTCACTCAACATTTTACTGTAACTCTATTAAATTGCAAATATTGCATTTAGAATATTATTGATTTCCGATGCCCCTTGCACACAAAGTGTTAGCTGAGAATTGAGATAACCAGATGCACACCACTTACGGTTTCAACTTATCCTTCAAAAGAAAATTCCTCTAGTTCTAATAATGACTCAACTAATCCGCTTCCTTGCTTTTCCAAGAAACATGAAAAGCAGGCTAACGTAAGTACTATGAACCACTTCCATTTTATCAATAACAAAACTAACCTGATAATCATCACCAAATTCTTCATTGAACGCTGCTTTAATAGCCTCCGCAGACGCACGATGACCACCACCAGTATCACTCATCAAAATCAGAACTTTCTTGGGGCTCTCGGCTTCAACACCGTTAATAGGCAAGCTCTCATTCACCACAATTCCGCAACCATCATCACTCAACCCACACTTGTTATTACTAGGACCATCTCCTGGACTAACCCCAAGAGAAGCAAACCCATTTGGTATTCTGTCGCAATGAAATCTAATGACCCTATTGAACTCACTCCAAATTTTTCTGATTCTTATACCGCCACGACCACTCAAGCTCAGTGAAGCAGCGGCTCTTCCTTTCTTATTACAACTGGATCTCTGAAAGAACAGACAATTGGACTTGAACGACGAGTGCCCATTTAAATTTATGCTCTGAAACGTTGCATTAAGAGCAAAGCGACCCACTTGGGCAACAAAATCGAAGATGGGACCAGATTCTTGACTAACTGTTGAATGGCGATGCATGATGGTTGGAAATTAACTAAAATTCCATACCGGTGTTTGTGTACTATATATAACAAGCAGGAGACAAAAAAGAGAGGAAAGGAAAGAAAGCAATCACATAGACAGCGAGAAGGAACTAAGAGAAAACAGAAGGGAATGAGTGTGATGGCTGTGACAGAAGTAGAGGAAATATCGGAGAAAGCATTGTAGCCACAGAGAGAGGATTTAGGAGAAAGAGTGTGATTAGGAAGGACAAAAGGCAATAGGCTTTGTAAAGAACGACCCACAAGCACACAAAAGACAATACAGCAACTTTATATTGGACGATGTTTTTCTCTTTCGCCCTATCAGCTTCGTGTTCGGTCCTTCACGAGTTTTCTGTTTACTTTCAAGGTAAAATCAAATGTACGGACGGATTCAAGATAAACTTTTTGTTGCAAATCTTCGGACCCGGCCCGTTGTCATCGTGAGATATTTTATCTTAATGACGAATTGTCTTACCGAAGATATTTTGTTACTGTATAAAAGAGTTCCTGGGTGCCAAAAGACGGAACGAAACCGACGGAAGATCAATATAGAGTTGACTTTTCCTTTTTCATTTTTGTTGAGAATTTGATCGAATTCTTCCTCATCTGCGGAACACTAAATGACGAACTGGGCAACTTCTTGTGGTCAACCGGCGATGCTGGTGGCCAAGTCCATCAACGGTAAAATAGCGAAAAGAGTCTCGGCGAGCTTTTCTGCTTCTAGGGCTTGTAAGGTTAGGGCTTCGGTGGTTGATTCATCGGAGAGCTCCTCTGATTTCGTCAAGCGCATGGAACAGGCTTGGTTGATTTCTCAGGTAACTTCTATTTTCCATGTGCGTGTTCTTTGTTATGGGTCTGATGCATGATTTGCTTTTTTCTGTAACATATATTGGCGATTGCTTTCAGCAACCAGGGCCAGTTGCATGCTCTTCCTGCAAGTCAAATGGGAGCGTTGAATGCAAGTGGTGTGGGGGAACAGGATTTTTCATTGTAGGAGATAAGATGCTCTGCCAAGTCCCTTCAAGAAACTCCAGTTGTGTTATATGTGCTGGGAAGGTACATTAGAACTTCCAAGTTCCATAATTGTATCCTTTTTTGGCTCCACATCCCAAAAATATATATATAAATCTTCATCTACCAACTATTTCACAGGGGACGATGCGCTGCTCTGATTGTAAAGGAACTGGCTTCCGCGCCAGGTGGCTGGGGGAGCCTCCTGTCTCTGCGTAGAAACGCTCTAATTCAAGCTTTAAGTCATGAAGGGTCATCCAATTGAAGCTTTTTAAGTTCTGGTTGGCGTCTAATCTTTGGTCATCAAATGTATATCAGAGTCATTGACACAACCAACTCTATTTAACTTCAGTGATACATATATTTTTATCGTTCTCTTACCAAATGAATCGTCCCAACAGAGGTACATAGCCAGAAATGTATTGGATTAATTGTTTGAGCATTATAGGCAATAAATTGATACAGGTGTTATTGTCAGTGATATTACCTTGGTATAAGATTACTGATGAGTGCCACATTCTTTCTAATTTTCTTTATCCCTTCCAAGGAGTACTTGCTGTAGTTTCAAATGTTCCCCTACAGTTCCTGTTTCAAGCTTGTGGTACCTTAATCCCATCGTTTTTCGTGCACAATATATACCTGCAGAAGCATCAAAACTGAATGCAGCTCTGATAAGCCAAAGCAAATACCGAGACAGGAAAATTTACATATTCCTTGTGCGTTCTAATTAACGAGAAACTTGAACTAGATCCATAGGCTTTAGATGTTGCAGTGAGCTAAGAGTGGGATACCAATCTTGAACCCGAATGCTTTACTATTTCAGACTCTCGTCTGCCCACCTGGGGCGGCGTTTTTCAACTCAACAAATAGAAAAAGGTCAATAGTAGTTGCATATGCAAAGCCCATCACCAAGACAAGGTTTTCCTGCAAGTATATCAGCATAGTGCTTGTGGAACCCCTGTTTAGATGTGTGCAAATGAAAGTAGAAACAACCACAAAATTCTACAGCAGAAAAAAAAAAAACAAAATGAAACAGGAATCATCAAATTTTCATACATCGCTGAAAGAACAAATACAAATTTGACATGCGTTTGCATAAACCAGTAAGTGGCCTACAATTACATGACTAGGGTTCAGAGTCCTCATTTGATTGTCATTCAAAGTTCCTAAAACTGTCAGCAATCCTCTTCAAGAATGTCCTTCAGCTGCTTTGGACTAAAGCTGAGAAGAGTAACTTGTTAACATCCTCAGAGTCTGAGTTGTGCCTCTCATCACCTGCAGGACATTGAGATATTTGAGTTATATGTTTACAACCACATTTCTGCTAGGCTATGTGCTTTATTTTGTGCAAAAGTTTTGCAGGCAATTCAACAAAAACATTCATCTGATATAAAACTTTAACCTTACCCAAGTTCATATCCAAGGACAGATATAATGCCAAATTCTGGCCCCCAGAAGCAAGTTTTAATTTTTAACAATGAAAATTGTTTGGTACACTTGAGGTACCAGGTCAACATCCTACACGGTGCTCTCCAATTAAATGATTCCATATTGTTCAGATTAGATAAAATCATGCCTAAATTAGCTAAAATGTAAAAGGCTTCACTTGTCCTATTTAGATCATAGTATTAAAAAGAGACTATCAATGACTTGGGGCTCATGGTGTGCCTAACAATTTCTCTTTAACAATATTCTATACAGCAGTTGCAAAAGATGCTCCATGAGCTCACACCTGATTATGTTATTTCATTGTAAAAGCCTAAGTTATCTCCACAAGAATCAAGCTGTAGTCATAGAAACCAAATATTGTAAACCCCTTACCTGATTTGGATCTGACTTGCTCTGTCCACTCGTCAATAATCTGTATAAGAACATCTGATGTGTTATACTCAGTTGCTTCACAAGTTGCAGTGTATATGTTGCTTGCAATAGCAACGAATGGAAAATTAGAAGAAAAACATAATATTCAAGCTCTGTATGTAGGCATATACAGCTGAAGGAGAGCTACCCACCAGTATCCATGTGTGAGCATTTACCTACAGAAAGCCTCATTTAGACTTCAATATCGGTTGCTCACTGGCAAATGGTGCAAATGCTTGTGCACCACTTGGAAAACATGCAACCAGCCATATCATTCAAAAATGACGAGGAAAATAACTTATCCACAGAGAACAGATTTCAGATGGAGGAGTTACACCTAATTTTAACAGCTTTTAGATGAAACAGCTTCCTCCACATTTCTTTGCTCAGGCACAAAAGTTAAGGCCTATGAACTCTAGTACGGAAAACATCAATAGTTAAAGAAACAATCTTTAAGTTGCAAAGTTAGGGAAAAATGCAAAAATATGTTGTACTGAGGCATGAGTGAAGCACATAAACAACAACTTAAGCTTCATCCTACACCATGAGCAATCCACAAAATGGATTAGCAAATGATATCCATAGAATTTCAAGGTGTCCTGCTTTTCACCTTTTACTAATTAAGAGCACGAGGAGAAACATCAACACTAGGGGCGAACCGTAAATGTTGCGCAACAACCAAACATAATCTTTACGATCTTTAGGAATATACTAGCTGGGGAATGTGCATGTGTTCTTTCCACGTACCATGGAAGTTTGCATAAGTTGGATACCAAGAAAGCACCTGATTGAAGTTAGCAAAAGTAGGGTCATCGGAGTCGGAAGCAAAGGGAATCCCCATGGATACTTGCATTCGTCGTAGAAAAATTCTGTTCCCAATAAGACTTGTCCGGGCTTTATCAATCAAATCCTGCAAACCAAATTCAAATCACAATCAAATCGTTTTCCTGTATCTCTCTCTTTGAAGGATTGAAATTCTATCCCAAACTGAATACCTGCTTAGCAGCTAGAAGGTCGCGGCACTGTTGGTTCAAAACTGTAAGATCTTCCTGTACCTTCTTTATCCTGTTCACTAACTTGATAGGATTCACCTGAAGACACTCAATTTCAACCTCTTATCAACAAAAAAAAAAAAAAAAGGAAGTTGGACAGTGGAGAGAGGGTTGTACGTTATCGGGATAGAGTTGCTGGAACTCCTTTTCAAGCTTGAACTGAACCAAGTTAAGATCATGGTTCGCTTTTGTAAACAAATTCACCAAACCGTCCGTCGCTTGATGGCGGTGGTGCTGCTGCTGGTGACCCATTTCCTTCCCTCTTCGAAAATTGAAAATTTGCCCGGCATCACCCCTTTTTCCTGCTTTTCCTGTTTTTAAATAAAATAACACTTTATTTTAATTTTATAAAATATTATTTATAAATTTATAAAAATATAGAAATATTACAAATAAAAATATAATTTTTATATTTTCTAAATATATTTTACGAAAATACTACATAACCCCCACCCCATAAAATTAATATTAAATATTAACATTAATAATATAATAAAAATAAATAAAAATAGAATGATAAAAATAAAGAAGTTTTATTTTAAATTTCAATAAAATATATTTTTATTCTTTAATAAAAATATAAATATCATACAAATTAACCTTTAACTGCTTTTTAATTTAAAAACTAAATGTAAAAAAGATCACAAGTTCACCTCGTGGAATAAGTTATGTTTATTAAGGATATGTTTAGTTTTATTTTCGTTTCTTTTGTTAAAATATAAAACCAAAATAATAGTACATAAATAAAAAATATACTAATACAATATAGAAAAAAATAGCACAAAAATCAATACAGATATATAAAAATTACAACTAAAAATTACAATCAACAACTTAACTAAGCACTACATAAATTAATCACTTTATTATATTTGTTTATAACAATTTCTTACAAATTACGATGAATCTCATATAAAATCTACCATCTTTTTAAATTTGGAGCCCTATTTTACTTTTTGATCCTTTTCTTATATTATCTTTATTCAATGATATAATTGTTAATTTATATTATTTTTAATGCACGTTTGCTTTTTTACTCTTTATTTATTTATAAATTTACCATTTTATCTTTAACACATTTACTTGTTTGCCTTTAATTGATTTTTGAAATTACGCTTTTACCATTAGGTAACCATAGAAGGCCATTAAATATGTGACTTCCTAGTTTTTTTATTACTATAATTATGAATATAAGTGTCGATACTTAATTTGATTTTGTTATGGTATTGTACTTGTATCAATCAATACTAAATAT
>JAOXYD010000001.1:18680921-18703724 GCA_028565735.1 Pinacopodium congolense
GGAAGAATTAGATCCCAATTATGCATATTATCTCCAACTAGGCATCTTAATAAGTCTCCCAAACTCCTATTCACCACTTCTATTTGTCCATCGGTTTGAGGATAGAAAGAACTTGAAAATTGAAGCTTAATATTCAATGTCTTCCATAGAGTTCTCCAAAAGTAACTCATAAATTTCACATCACGATCATAACTATGGTTGAAGGTAATCCATGAAGACGTAAATCCTCTTTGAAGAAGAGTTTAGCGATGTGCACAACATCATAGGTCTTGGCACAGGGGATAAAATGACTCGTCTTTAAGAATCTATCTACCACTAAAAAAATAAAATCATATCCTCTTATAGACTTAGGAATTCCCTAGACAAAATCCATACTTATGTCTTACCATAGTTCATGTGGTAGGAATTCCCTAGACAAAATCCATACTTATGTCTTACCATAGTTCATGTGGCATAGTCAACAGTGTATATAGTTCGGAGTTTTGCTTCTTTCCTTTAGCTAATTGACATGTTCGACATTATCGTATTACTTTAGACACATCTCGCTTTAAAGAGGTCCAATAAAAACGATGCTCAAGTTTAGAGAGAATAAATTCTGCATCTTATTGTTAAAGGGCTGATTACATGCATATTTATAGAAAAAAATCCATAGAATCCTTATTCTAATAGAAAAAAGTTTCCTAACTAAATTCTAAATTTGAATCCTATTCTAATAGGATTCCTTATTCTTAAATAAGTAATATAACTAAACTCCTAATCTAATAAGGATACTACATATAAAGTTCTATTCTAATAAGAAATCCTAACATAAATAAAACTTCAACCCTTGTCTTTGTTATTAATTCAACTCCCAATCTTCATCCCACCATATTAAAGCACGTGGTTGAATAACTTGTCCTCTTTTATTTCTTTTATAAACTTTAAACTCTTTTTCATCACTTGGCTTACATAAGACAAATGAAAATAATATTTGTAGTTCTTGATATGAGTCTGACAAGTATTAGAGAGGGAAAATCTACTCTTGAAATGCCAAATAGTGGTACTAAACCCATGGACATCAGGAAATTCTTTTAGCTGAAAATGTGGTATCACTCTATGCGTTTTCATATGGTACTTGTATCTTAACCTATTATGAGGTAAAAGAGAGAAAGTAATGGAGTGAATTAGCTTGGCGGTCTTCACTGGAATTCTTTGACCTGCTGCATAGGGAAGTTGGGTATTAGAGTGACAAATATAGATTCTGTTTGTGAATCAAATATAGATTCTGTTTGTGTGGTTTTGCAAAACTTCATGATGTTCATTATGTGTTCAGTAACAGTCTTGGTGTGTTTTTTTTCTTTTTTTGAAGAGTTCCAGTCTATGTGTTGTTTGTTCTTGCCAATGTATTTTTTCTATTTTCATGAGCTTTCTACTTTTTTAGACCATCCACTTTCAATCCCTTGTGGCTTATGAATACATCTTTTTCAGATCATCTGCTGGAGGGGCCCAAGTAAACAAAACATTAGACATTGAAGGTTTGGAAATTTATTGCAATGCACGTGAAGGTTCTTTTGAATCAACAGATTCAGATGATGCAATGGACTATAAATCCCAGGGCACTGCAAGATCTGATGGCAGTCAATTTGATCGTTTGTTGCAGCCGTTTAATGCATCTCTTTCACTTGTGGTATGAGAAATCAACATGATACATTTTCTTCCAAAGTCATCAAAGTCAGTAAAAATGGCTTGTTTGTTGATATTTGCTTTTGTGAGATATTTGTCTGCATGGATCTAATATGTGATTTATAATTCGGTGATGCTTTGGGTAGAAATGCGTTCTTATCATGAGATTCCTGTGTGCATTTTAGATTGTTTCCTTCCTCTCCTTGATTACTGACATTAGAGGATGGCCTTGATCTTTTTGTTAATTCTGCTTTATATGCTTAGCTCTCTGTTTGACTTGGGATTGCTCTACTATACCAACATGTGGAAGTTGTTTCTAAAATTTAATTTAAACATAGAGAGTATGCTTTTGACATAACATTAGTTTAGTAGACAAGTCAAATTTACAAAATTTGTGATGTAAAACATTGTGAAATCATGTATGATAACTTCAGATTTTGTGGAAAATATTTGGTGTCAATTCATATTGTCTTTTGAATGTTTGCTCATTAATGTCAAACTTGTTTGTTGCAAGCGGTAATCATGTATCTGGAACTTATGGTACGCATCTTGTCTCTGCAATCATTTTTCTTATCAAACATGATGGAAAAATATAATCTAGTAGTACTTTGATGTTGATTGCACTTCTTCTTCATATTAATAAAACAATGGTCTAAGATTATATGATTGTTATTTATTAGTTATACAAAGATTAGGTTGTGAAAATTTGACTTCTTCTGTAGTTTAACAGAACAGCGAAACTTGATTGTGATTCGCCACAGTACTCAATTGCAGCAGAGTTGACAGGCTTGGTTAGTTCAGTGTTCTCTTGAGGCATTTAGTAGTTAAACACAAGTTCCCTCTGTTTAATAACTTAATGTAAAATATAGTGCTAAAACTGTTATATTCTTTGTATCCTTTTTTTCCCCGCAGGAGGTGTTTCTAAATGAGATTCAAATGCAAAAAATTCTGATGCTATTTGATTATGTAAGCACAAGCCACTTACGGGAGAGGTAAGTTCACTTTTCAGCATCTCTCTGAATGGTTATTGGTTTATGCCAGTAGGCTATTAATGGATCTTTATATGGATTTTTTTTTTTAAACTATCATGTCAAGAAACTGGTGAACCCACAAGCTCAGGTTTATGGATGAAGCTTAGGGATAATCATATATTAAACCCAAACATTTTTCCAGAACTTTATAGCGTATGTTGTAGATTTAACTTATTTTATTAGCTACTGTTGCGAAGTTAGATGTCTAACATATGTGTACATGACACATATTTTTCACTTGTTTTGTTAGTTGTGCTGATTTTTCATTCTTCAATGTAGAGTACTACTCATGAAGGAGATGCAGCTGCTTTTGTGCATTTTAACCATTTTTCCTTTAATGATTATTTGATTGCTGCTAATTTTCTTTTCTTTTGTTTCTTGTTCCTATGTTGTGTCATATGTGTTTGTCCTAATCCACAGTAGTAAAACCTATGTTGCATTTAAAGGAAAGATAGAGTCCTGCATCAAAATCAGCTTATTTCCCATTTGCTTTGGTGTGTAATCATGATATGCATATCCATGTGTTGCCAACATCAACACCCAAAAGTTGCACTCAATTTTATCTATTAATGTTTGATATAGGTATGGAAGGTACCGTCCCTGGGGTTGTCCTTTAACACGAAAACAAGATGGTTGGCAAAAGTTATGGTGGCACTATGCACAGGAATCTATTCTATCAGATGTTCACCGAAAGCTGAAGAAAACTTCGTGGAGATACCTGGGGCATCGATTGTAAGTGTGTTATATCTTTATATCTTAGATGTGGACTGACTTGGATTTGGCTTGGTATATAGTCTTCCTTAACACTTGACACAAGGGTTTTGTGACAATTTTAAAAAATTATTGACGGCTTCCAGCAAATAAAAGAATGCGAGAACCAAGGATAATTAAAGCCACAAACTGTAGTGGCTAAGCAGGAAATACCTCCCCACATCCAGGCTTCAAGTCCTGGTAGATGGATGGGGTTAGGAAGTTGAAAATATTGATGTTTTTCCAACTTACCAAAAAAGAAAAGGATTATTTCTTACTGTCGATTTGAAGAATCATGCATTTGCTACTGAGTGATTCATTCCCACAGTCTGTCAAATGCTTTCTGTCTTGTAATGAATACGGAATGTGACAGAGAAGGTGAGAGAATATTGATAGAAGCTCAGTGATTGAAAATGAAATTAGTATCTGTATTGATAATTGGCAGAATGAAGGACATTTTGACACTTCCGAGAGGTGCCCACTCTCCTATAACAACTCTTGGTTACTTTTCTCTTTATCTTGAATATTCCTTGACCACCCTACCCCCCAACTTGGGGGCCTATCAAATATCTAATCAGTGTGGGACAAGACAAAAGTCTATGATATAGTTTTGCCATGTTTGATATATATATATATATACTTGTGTTATCTTCTCGATACCTAGTTTCTTATTCTAAAAACAATAGCTTTTTACATGATCATGTACTTTAACTGCTGAACTTTTTATCTTACTTTTTATTACTTGCGTCAATTACAGGGTTTATCGTCGAAAGTACATTGATTTATACAAGAATAAGTTAGAATTTCTTCAACATGAACAGGTAATTCTGTCTTATCCATACTATTGGTTTATGATCATCTTATCAATATTTTGGATGCATAAAACTTTCAATGAGGGTTTGCAATGGCTAGAAAGAAAATGCTTATCTAAATGTAGGTTTGAAACATCGAGCATCTTGATTTGTGGTATGGAAATCGGTGGTGCTAGATTTGTTTTGCTTAATTTTAAAGTACAAGGTTCTTACTTTATTCCATTTTCCTGCTTGTATTGCTGTTGGCGTTTTTCGAGATAACAAGTTTGTTACTTTATATTTGTGGTGGCATTCATTTTATTGTATAACATGTATTCAGTCAGTTGATGATCATATTCTTCGGGAGTTGGAGCAAATGGAGAAAGAATCAGATGTTGAAGATATCCTAAATTACAGATCTGCTGCTGAACGTGAACTGCAGGTATACATTTTGTCAAGTGCATGCTTTGGTTTTACTCCATTGAGAAACTTTTTTTTTATCTGTTCGACTGAATTACTTTGTTAAGCTCCAGGAGATGCATAACAGTTTGGTTTTAAATTCTATTGGGGACTATGTAACATCTTGAATTGGTAATGGTAATGGCAAAATCACTTGTTCTCTACAATTAGAATCCACAGGAGTTCCTAATGGTGCATATAACTTAAAACACAAGAATGGGTGCAGGTCTGTTAATGCAAATTTCATTCATCAAGTAGCTATTGTTACATTTGGTGGAGTTTTTCATTGAAACTTCGTAGACGTACTGAAATTTGGTTGTTGGTACTGGCTGATAGGATTCAGCATCTTTCGGTACCACTTCTAAATACAAATTGCATTCTGGAAGCATTTTACATACATAACTGATGTACAGGAACTTCTTTCAAACTCATCATCATTGAATCTTGGGATCGGTGGTCCCAGTTCTGTGGCAGAAAAGACAAAAGATAACTGTGCATATGGCAAATCACGGGGGTGGTTGAATTGGCTGTCCCTTGGTATGCTTGGTGCTGGTGGAACTAATGATTCTAATCAATTCTCTGGTGTTGTCTCTGATGAAGTTGTACAGGTGGATTTCTAGTCTTATGGTAAACTGTTATTTTCTTGAGTGAATTACAATATGTTTGACAGTCATCAATGATCTGCTCTTACTGTTTTTTCAGGATATTTATGAAGCAACAGAGTTCCATCCATCAGTTTTATCTTCTGGAGATGCTGATGTAAATGAAAAGATGTTTACTTTTGCAATGAAGTTTAGCATAAGCCAACTTTCTGTAAGCTTGGAAAGCCTGTATGCCTTCTGTTCTTCTTATTGTCTTTGGTCATTTTTCTTATTTTGAGTTTTGGAAATGGAGGCTAGTTGTTAAAACACTTTTTCACATGTGCAAGATGATAAGTTTTGCTTGTAATCGTTATTACTAAGTAGCCAGCGCATATATGGTTGTTTTGCATCCGGCAGTGGACTCTTTGTGATCTACAGCCAAGTTTCTTGACTCAAATATAGCTCTAGTCTGGTAGTCGCTTACTCTGCATCTGAAACCCTGATGTTTTTTATTGCTTCAGTTGCTCCAGGCAAAAGATTGCAGACTTGGTATTTGCAGACGTTGCTTGTGAATTCAAACTTTGGGAAGAATTGGCAACAGCAATATGCTCTATTAATTCTGTAGAGATACTTGATCCTTATAATCGAGCTTCCATCCTAAAAATGACAAAGGTTTGTCTTGTATGGCAGTGATCTATGTTATGATTGCAGTTTCGAATGATTGGTTTCAAATAGTTCTGTCATTTTGTTTTCTGTTTATGGGATTTACTTTTCTTCTTTCTGTTCTTCTCTTTTGAGTCACTTTATATGAAAAATGGAAAGACGAAGGTCCAGGTTTGATTCTCAGTTAACATATTTTGGAACTTTGCCCGAGGAAATATCAAATCACTAAAATATCCGTGCCTTTTAGCAGCCATCAATCAAGGAAAATGGTCTCAGCTCTTGCAAGTTTCAAGTGGATGTATCCTCCAAACAAGAGGTTGGATGGTCCGTGAAGGTACTTTCTTCTTCCTGGTCCTCTGCTTTTATGATTTTCTCTCTGCCAGTTCTGAATCATAGCTCTGAATGCAGGCAATGCTTCAACCTCTTGAACTTACTTGCGATATGAATTTTCTTCTACGCTTCATGGAATTTTTCAATATACTGAAGTTGGTTGAGTTTCAACATGATAGGGTAATGTCTTATCATGTTCAATTGATCTTCATTGCTAAGCCCATGTTTTGGACTTTTTTGCTATGCCTTTTTGTACCTGATTCATAGGATCTCTTAAACAACCATCACCTAGAGTTTCTTTTTCTTTTCTTAGATTTAGTTTGTTCAACATTTGTTGCTTTGTGTAGCACTTTTTTAGTTGTTACTTGCTATTTTCTTGCAAGTAATTTTGTCTTTGTGATAAAAATTTGTGACCTTTTTGAAGCTTTTGTAAGTTCATTTACTGGACCTTGAGGAATGGATGTTGGGCAGGAGTGATTTGAAAGATTAGTAAAAGTTGCATGTTTCTACCAGTCGATTTGGAAGAGAGTGAATTAGGTTTTACGCACACATATATTTCTTGTGTGTATATATATATATATATGTATTATTGCTTACTAGGAAATGCTTTTTATAAATAAAATTTAATACAGTATAAATCTTCAACAACACTATCCCTCAATCAGAGCATGTATGTTACCAATGCCCATTTTGGTATAAATATAACTCTTAAATTTTTCAATAGACTTATTGAAAATGTTGGCCAACTGATATGTAGATGCTGTAAGTTCAGTAATCAGTTCTCTAGATGCAGTCTTCTCTGTAATGAAATTACAGTTCACTTCTATATGTTTGATTTTTTATGATAGATTGAAATGTAAGAAAGCAGTCACTCTAAGCCCGTGAAGTAACTAAGTAAAAATATGTCTAACTTTTTGCCCAATCCTAATATGAATAGGTACAGCCAATTCTTGTTACTTCTTTCTCTTATAAAATAACAATGACCCTCAATATGTTTGGGCCGCTCCTGAAACAGAAGATTAGAGTTAACATATAACTGTTTGATTATCATATGACATCTTCATAGTAGTTTTTTCAATGCCATGATCCTTCATCCACACCAACTCCCATGTTGCTTGGGACTTAACCTAATCTAACTTGGGTAGATTTAGAAGCCACATGTTGTTTCTTTCGAGAAACCAGGTGACCTCCAAATATACACAATAATCTGTAGTAGATCTGTTGTTGACCAGCCATTATTAGAATTGATAGCCATTATTAGAATTGATACTGTTATAATTAAGAGATTGTATAGAGTTAATAATTAGATTACTTCCTAAATAGTAGCTAGAGTACTTCCTAAATAGTAGCGGACAATTCTGTATATAAACCCTAGTTCCTATGTACACAATAAGCAGAAATAAAATCATATGTTTTCTCTTTTCAACAAGATCTTCAATCATCAGCAGACTATCCCAAGCAACATCATAATGACCATCAATTCTGGTCTGTCCATGACCTTCTATATAACAAACCTGAATCTTGATGATGAAAAGGAGGTTTGAGTAGGCACCTCAAACATGAGAGTAGGGATTACTCAGATGTGGCAAATAATAGTACAGAAAATCATTTGGTGGATAATTGAATTAATCAAGTGCAAATGTTAGCAGTAAAAGTATCCTTAGTTTTGCTCAAAATGTATACGGTACTATGTTAAAATATTAAATGCATGAATTAGCTTTCAGAAATAGGAGAAACTTCAGAAAGGTGATTTCTTCTTATCACTCCTTTCTCATTAGATCGCACTTAATGCTATCACCATGCATCAACAGGTTCTGTCATCAGTAAATGGATTTGACGATACCAAAACTCGCCTATCAGCAAAAGCTGAGTGAGTTCTTTTGACACTTCTGATGTTGATGACTGCTGCTTAAATTAGTAACCCTGTGAATTCTGATTTGAGAATTTCACTTGCTGTGTGCGCTTGTTTGTTCCACAGATATATCTTTTCGAATCACAAGAACGTTTATTGGGATATCAGAATCAGCAATATAAGTGTTAATTTTCCTTGGGGAGAGGTTGATTCAGAAAAATATAAGTTGGTAATCTCTTTTTGTTATCATTCTTGGGCATCATCTTTCTTGGGTTTAGTGGTCTATTTCTGAGGTGGCTGTTTTTGTTATTGCTATGATTACTATTTGCACCTATGTTATCATTCATATCCAGTTGTTTGAATAGGAGTTATTACTCTACTCATTTAGTGTTTGGATAACCTCATTATTTGCGATGTTCATCGAACTTTGAATGCTAATGCTTTCTTCCCTTTGTTTGTATAACTTGTTTAGTAGATTTTATATTCCTTAATTTTTAAAGCCTGAATGAGTAGTTAACTTTTGTTATATTCAACCAAAATTTCTGGCTATTTTTATCTTAAATAAAACTCTCTAGGTATTCACAGCATACCACAATCATTGCAAAAATTAAGTGGTCACTAGTAATGTTTGGGTAGTGTTTTGGTTTCAGACTTGCTAATTGGACTTCCAGTTTTTTTGCCTTCCTTGATGCTGTTCTAGGATGTCCCTTTTCCATATATAATCGCACGCCATTCCTCTTACTTTTAGTAATATCCTTTTCAGTCCTCTTGTTGATTGAAATATATCAATAAACTTGTTGCTAATAATGTTACCTAAAAATTCTGCTTATATTTTTCAATCATCTCATTTTCTCATTATATTTTATTATTATAATTTTGAAAGAAGGTTATTGTATTAGATGACTGATGATAGGAAAATAAAAAATATATATTAAGTGGACTAAAACAGGGAAAGTAGAATAAGTAGGATGATCATAAAATTAGTGTTCCTGTGTGGATCAAGGAAACTCAACATTGTACCAGTGAATTTGATTTTTGTGCTTCTTAGAACATTATGTTCTTGGACTTGCTATGAGGTTCATGTTGTGACCCAAATTACGTGATCTGCTTGATTCTGATCCTTTTGACTTGAACATGTATACCCAGAATAAATCAGTTGGTGGAAAGTGCCAAATTTTTACAAGTTTACTTGGTATTCTTATTGTAATTTCCTATGTTAGTTGGATCTTTTTTTGTCTAATGTGATGGAGCAATGAGATTTTAGCTTTTGAAGTTGTGAAAAGAATTCACAATTTCTTAGTCTGCTGACATTTCATGGATTTGACTTCATTTATTGGCCAGGTACTGGAAGTGGAATCTCTTCTATGTACTTCTAGGTGTGATTCATCTGCTAATTTTGATCAAGGATGTCATATTAGGGACCCTTTTTCAAGGCCAAACACTGCCAACAATGTTTTAGCAGACTTCCAAATTGAAAATTTTTTCAACTATTTTGAAGTCAAAATAAATGATTTTCAGGTAAGTTTTCCTGTTCTCCTGAGATTTATATGCTCTCATTATTGATTCCTGAAAGTCAGCATTGGAATGCTGCAGTCCAAGTTACTTATTCCTCATCATCCTCAAGCAATCAATATCTTGGAGAAATTCAGTGCTTCGATCACTTTGGCATCTTGCATCATTTCTGATGAATCAATACTGAAACAACTGGAGGTAAGTTGGTCCAATATTCAGCTTATACTATAACTGTGGCATTAAAGGTGATAATTATTCTTACACTATGGTGCTGGCTCGAAACCCACTTACTTTGGCAATTCACAAAAGGAGCATAGTTGATATGATAGTAGCTCTTTCTTACTTGTTTTCCGACAAGTTATCTGGAGATCAGTAATTAGTGTATGACAGTTTATCATGTGAAAAATTAAGCTTGACAAATCATCTTCCAACCAAAATAAAAAATAAAAAATTGTCCAGATCAGTGCAATAGGTTACTTTGGTCCCAGCTTTCTTATTTATGTTTTTTGGTTGCAGGTGTATATAATAATACCGTCAATCCTTGCAAACTTTAGCCAATCAATTTGTGAAACAATTTTAGAATTCATCACATATCAACATATTCTTCAGTCAAGGTCCAAGCTTCTGAAACGGAAACATTGTAGATCAGATGAAGCCATGGTACTTCGCCCTTCTACTTCTGTTTCCGGCTTCTTTATTATGGCAAAACTGCAGTCTGTTTCTTTGCGTGCTGACCTGGAAAATGATGAAGAAAATAGCTCAGTTCTAACACTTTCAGTTCAAGCACTAAGTACTAGGTATATTGTTTGCCTGCTTAAGCTATACTTTGGAATCACTGTATCTCGCCTTTTGAACTCTATATCCATAGTTTTTGTACTCATACTTCTCTTTTATAAAATTGAAGGTATGCTCATGCAGATTTTCAAGAGTTCTGGGTCTGTACAAAAGCATTCAAAATTTTTACTTCACCCTTGAACGACGAACATAATAGCCAGATTCTTTGCTTATCTGGAAATCAATTTTCTTCTAGTTCTGTGCACCTAGAAGGCTTTGATTTCAATGATGAATGTGTAAACACTGAATCATGCTTTTGTTTAAATTATGGAGCTCGCGAAGGTTTCCATGAGTGTGCTATTGGTCTTAATAACACTGAAATCAATTGCAGTCCACTTATATTTGGGCTGTTGTTTGGGTTCTGTAGCAGAATCGCTTCATCTGCTGCATCTTTTACTAGGAATGATTCCTTCAGTGGTCGTGCTGGGGAAGGTCAAAGCCAAATGCCAGGTTTTGGGTTCAACAAGTTTGGATTCACAAATTTCTTTGAAACTGGCGCTTCCGAATCTGCTAACATATCCTTAGATTGCTACCCTTTCCTTACAATAATCAATACTGGGTCTATTGGTAGTCTTGAGTCTTCACTTCGTTATGGCAATCAGGACTGGAGGAATTTTTTCAAGTTAAGGAATAAAGATCCAAAATGTCCAAATCAAAGTTTGGAGAAGGAATGTAAAAGATCCTTTGATGCAACTTCAGTTCCTGTCTCAGGGAGTTTTTGTGGCTCAAGTGTGTTTCATTTTGATTTTGATTTTTCTGAAGTCAGATTGCATTTCCATGATTCTTCTTCTGTTATTGGAACTGTTTCATTGCCCTCTTCTAAGTCTTCGCTTGTAGTTTATGAGGATACTCTGGATCTACTGTTTTCCACAGAAGGATTGACTCTGACATCTCCATGGTGGACTAAAAGTTTCAGAGGGTTTCTGTGGGGACCTTCATTATCATATCTACCTCCTGTGATAAATGTCCGTATTAGGAAAGGAAGTGCTTTTTCATTGACTTATGAACTTGAAGTAAGTATTGGTATTCAACATGTTTACTGCATGTTGCCACTTGAATATTTGGCCATCATAATCGGATATTTTTCCTTGCCTGCTTGGAGATTAGATTTAGGTGAGCAGGCAATGACTGAAGTTCATAGTGGTGTTGACACTGAATGTGGGGTGCAGATTGTGTACAAGCTTGAGATCTTGGATTGCACTTTAATTTTGCCTGCAGAACAAGATGACCATCATTTTCTAAAACTGGAACTTCCACAGCTGTATGCTAGTTTTGTCCAAAATTGTGCTTCAGACAGTGTTCTAAAGGACATTCCTCCCCAGTGTATGGTTTCAGGGTACAATGTTGGAAAAACAACGCATTGTTTAAATTTATTTGGAAGGGACCTACTTTTGTCCCTTCTGTTAGGCAAGGATGCTGAATGTGGTGACTCAAGTTTTTGTCAGGACAGGGAATCTGGTAACACTGCCCTAATTGCTCCACTTAGTGCCGATGTTTGGATTAGAATACCTTGTGAAAGTGGATGTTCCTCGACAAGCTCTTTGAATTTCACATGTATCATGTCAAGGATTAGCAAATGTCAACTCATTGCTGATGGTAAGATATATTTGTTTTTGTAACTTTTGCTGTAGCTTTGAAACGGGCGTTCTCTTCCCAAATAAATGTGTTTGCCTTTTGCCTTTACTCACAGATTGCAACACTCTGAATGGGTTTGAGGTGCTATTTGCTGTCATAAATCATTTTGCTTCCATTGACAAGGAATCTAAATATTTCACCTCCGATGTCGTACAATTCCTTCAGTTTAAAAAGAATCTAAAGGAATGTGGTGCATCTCCACCTGATTACATGGACTCGGTTCTTACAGAAATTCAATGTTGTGTTGATTCATTCTCTATTACCTTGTGTCAATCACGAAATAAAACCTCATCAGAATCTGTGGCTACAGTAGATCTACAGTTCTTGTGCTCTGCATCTTTTGTAAATGATTCTCCAGAAAGCATGGAGTTCACTGTCTCATCCTTCTCTCTATATTCATTGCTTAATTCTGTCATGTTGGTGCAATGCGTTGACACTTCTTCAATGTCATCTGCCCTTAACGTATGTTTCACACAATCCCTTCATGGTGAAAAACAGCTACAATTAACTCTTCCTTCCCTTGATATTTGGCTCCATATTTTTGACTGGATCATGGTCATTGATCTTTGTAACTCGTGTGCTCAAACAATGACACAAAACAATGTAATGGAATCACCTAAGACTTCAACTAAAGATATTGTCGATCCTCTGGGAGATCATGCAGCTCATGTTCTACAAGGTGCTGATGAGAATTTAAGTATGCAAAATATATCAAAGAATCCTTTCCTCATAGTGAAGTCAGACGATATTGGCCTTAACCTTCACATTCCAGCGGCCATGGATGAACCTAGGATAGGGCATGGTCAAGATGGGAGGCCTCAAAATGTTTCATCTTGCTCTGAACGGAAAAGCCACATGCTTGTTGTAGTTAGTACACATAGCCGAAGTGTTGAACTAGCCTTGTTTGGTAGAAGTCTAAGATTGACGTTCACTATGGATAAAACATGTGGCTCCCTGGGAACATGTGAGGAAAAAAACATAACCACTTGGCCCTTCTTCCAATTTTCCCAAATCCACGTGACAAGTGAGGTCTGTAAAACTCAAGTGGGGCTTCTTAATATCAATCTGGGGGTTCAGTGTGATCGTGTGGATGTATGGCTTTCTTACCGAGTGTTGTGCTTCTGGTATGATGTACAGTTTGACACACCTGAAGCAGGATCATCTCATTCTTTATATGGTAGCATGGATTTTAGAATCCAGTTGCGAAAAGCTTCGGTTTTGATATCGGATGAAAGGGTATGCATGCCTTTCTATAATCTATGTTTCATATCATCTGATTCTGGACTGTTCGTACCAACATGAATGACAATTCATTTTCTGCTCATGGCAAACTTGTGGTAGTGGTTTTCTTCTGGCCATTTGATTATCATCCTTTCATCTTTAGGATGATTTTGCCTCTTTATACAGTGGATTATGTTTAATTTATGACTTGAATAATGGCTCCAAAAACTCTTGTTTGTGAAGTTTGCACCAGGATTCATTTCTTTGGGATCTTCGTGAAATATTTTTCTGTTGCATGTTTATGGTTTTCCTTTGCAGGATGATTTTTCTTAAGTTGTAAGGCTTTGACCTGGCTTCCATTTCTTTATTAAAAAATAACAAGGAGGCACTGAAAAAGAGGTGTTTTGTGTTAGCTTTGTTAGAAGTTTCAGTAATTCAAATGGGGAGAAAATTTAGTGAAAATTGTGCCTTGCAATGTTTGACATGAAGGTTGGACATGTTTTCTCTTTGTTGGGTACCCTAGAATTATTGACCAATTAGTTGTGTCATTCTATTTTCTTTTTTGAGGAAAATGAATTGATTGGATTTTGGAGTATTCTATTTCACACTGGTAAATAAATGTACATTATTCTAAGCATTGTTATACATTTTTTCAAGGATTCTCAGTGTCCTTGGACAGACTGACATATGCTCCAGTTGTTTTTTAAAGCTGTACCCTATCCTCAGGTATACTTTTCTACAAACAGTGGATTAAGTATAAAAGGATTCCAGTTTCATTTCATAGGTTTAGATTTTTCGAAGACCTTGCAAACACTTATAAATTCTTATAGAGAAATTCCACTCATTTTCATAAAACACTAAATTTCTTTTTGCATGATTAGCCTCGTCTCTTTCATTCATGTGAAATTTCTTGTTTCTTTATGCTTAGAAAACAAGGGAACAAATTCCATAGTTATATATGTTGTGAAGATTAATCCTTGATTTAACATATAAAGACAGATTATACCTTAAAGAGACTAAATGCTTCTGTTAAGATGGTTCTATCTGGAATGTACATTCAGGTCACATCTGTTTAACAAGCTTCACATTCAGTATTGTCCACTGTCATCAGAGACATTGCTTCTTCAGTCAGAATGTTGAAATATATCCAAGAATTTATAGATTTGAAATCACGTGAAGGTTCTAGTGGAACTTGAATAGCCAATCTGTTGTTGTTGGTGGGGCGTGATCTCAATAAAAGTGTCCGTCCCATAGTGTTCAACTATGATTTTGTAATAGAAGTGTTGAGTCAAATTGTGTTCAACTAACATTTTGCAAGTTTTTTACCAGTTTATTTGTGAAATGTCATATCCAAAGTAATTATCATTTGGATTTTCAATCCTATTTTTCATCAAAGATTATACTGTCATCTACACATCAAAATTAATGCAACTATCTGCATATGGTGGCCACTAAAATCAAATTTTCTATTTGGATTTTCCATTTTAATGCTAAGGTTCTAGTGTTGTGTATTCTTTAATGATTTTGCTTCTTATGATGAAAGAATTCTTTATTATATCACCTTTTTATGTCAAACAACTGATTATCTCCAAGTCAAATTGCCTCCTATGTAACAGCTTAACAACTGAAGTCCATTTTCTTGTTATTGATGTCACTTTTTTTCCCTTGTTCAGTGGAGCTGTCGTGGGCCACAGTTGGAGATTCTTCTGAGGAACGTCGAGTTGCATATTGTTACAACTCCTAACAGTATTGAGTGCTCAACCGCTAGTGATCTTGAAGTGAACTACAACAACATTCATAAGGTGTATGAAACTCTGGAGATATGAATGCCCTTAATTCTTTTTATTATGTCAGTTTGCTGATAACATCTTGTGTTTGTTGAAGGTACTGTGGGAGCCGTTTGTTGAACCTTGGAAGTTTCAGATGAACATGATCACAAAAAATGAGATGACTGCTTTTTTAACTAGTTCTGCTACTACAGAGATGAATCTCATGTCAACTGCAAAGCTTAACTTGAACTTCACAGAATCTCTTATTGAGGTAAGTTGATAGGTTAGGATATGCGCGCCCTCAATCATCTTAATAGAGAAATCAGAAGCTGGTCATGCTAGGATGTGTGTGCCCTCAATTGTCTTTCTGCTTGAGCATGCATGCTTTGGAACATTATAAGAAATTTCACTCTACTATATTTCCTTGTATTGCTAAATGGTATTAAAAAACATCACATTGGTGGACTAACTAAGCAAAATAGAATCTTTCAAGAAAGGATTTATGTTTTGACATTGATCGCATATACTTGGCCTGACCAATGGCATTTCATTTAGTTTCAAATGCTTTGTTGAGTGCTTGAATACATGCTATTGAATGCTTTTTTTTATTATTTTAATTTTGAGCACAGAATTGATTTCATTCAATCAGTCTCCACACATAGTGCCTAGGACACACGAGGATTTTGAAGAAATGTTGCATAGACTGTGCACGTTATGAAATAACGAAATCATTTCCAGAAATTTCTTTGGTACATTCTCTTAATGATTTTTTGTCTCTAAAAGTGTGCTTTCAGGACAATTGAGATGGTTAAGGATGCTTTATGTTCAAGGCAACCAAACGAACCCTCTGAAGATCAGAGTTTCTCTGCCCTTAAGTTTACAGAAAATATACATGATGGAAGATATGCTCCTTATGTACTGCAAAATTTGACTTCTCTGCCTCTAGTATACCATGTCGTAGAGGGACTTATTAATCCTAATGACTTTGATTTGTCAAAAGTGAAGGACGGGAAATTTGTATATCCAGGTGATTATGTTCCTATTTTTCTGAATGAAACCCCTGAGGAGCTGATCTTCCGTCAAAGGCCTGCACAATCTTCTGATAGGCTTAATGAAAAGCCTTCCGATGGAGTTATTCATCACTTTATGAGCATTGAACTTGATGGAACATCTGCACCTTCAGCTCTAATATCAATGGATCGTGTAGGATTGACCCTTTTTGAGGTTGATTTCTCTAAACCATCCAACAAAGTAGCTGCTGCGTATGTGGAGCATTCCCCAGTACATGAGATGTATCCTGAGGAGAATGCTAAATCCAATACTGCCAGTGGTTTTGTTGTCCCTGTTGTGTTTGATGTTTCAATTCAGCGCTACAGCAAGTTTATACGGTTATATTCAACCGTATGTAACTGTTGTTTCATTTATTTCTTCATTAATCTTGGCGTGGTAGTCATTTTCTCATTGCATTTATTTC
This sequence comes from Pinacopodium congolense, assembly GCA_028565735.1. Lineage (NCBI taxonomy): Eukaryota > Viridiplantae > Streptophyta > Magnoliopsida > Malpighiales > Erythroxylaceae > Pinacopodium > Pinacopodium congolense. The sequence goes on from JAOXYD010000001.1 coordinate 18,697,486, forward strand.
TTATTTAGTCCCTATTAACCCATTTTTTGGCTGCTGATTTAGGTCATACTTTCAAATGCTACATCAATGCCATTGGAGCTGAGGTTTGACATCCCATTTGGAGTTTCTCCTAAGGTATGGATAAATGGGCTGCTTTTCTGCTATTCAAATTTTGATCAGACATTTTCATACATATTAGCTAGAACATCCCAAGCAAAATTGCTGACCCACTGGTTTTACGAAGCAAACTGGTTCATGTGGCCAGATCTTTAGGCCCAAATTGTAGAGCTTGCTACTTTGCCATCATGAAACAACCCATGTCCTTAAACTTCGTTTATGCAGGACGTAACAACTGTTATTTCATTGTTTCAGATCCTTGATCCAGTATATCCTGGTCAGGAGTTTCCACTGCCTTTACATTTGGCTGAAGCTGGTCGCATGCGCTGGCGTCCACTTGGAAGTTCTTACCTTTGGAGTGATGTGTATGATATATCGAATATCCTTTCCCAGGAGAGCAAGCTTGGGTTTCTTCGTCCATTTGTTTGTTATCCATCTCACCCTAGTAGTGATCCATTTCGGTGTTGTATGTCAGTTCAAAATTTTAGCTTGCTTTCTTCCAACAACCCAAAAAAGCATTCATCCCTCCATATTGATTACATGCATAAGGGATTGGCAGAATGCTACAAGCATGATAGAGGAAAGCTGAAAAAGAATTGTATCCATCTAGTGACTCTGAGTACTCCATTGGTGGTGAAGAACTATCTTCCTGAACCAGTATCGTTGACAATTGAGAGTGCTGGTGTGACTTGCACTGCATTGCTTTCAGAGGTCTCTGAAAATTTGTTGAAATGATGCTGTTATCTGCAATTTTGGATTTTATGTTTTAATCTTAGAGAACATGATATATTTTTCTCTTTTTCATTTCAGTTAGAAACCTCCTTTTATCATATCGATCCTTCACATGATGTGGAACTGCAGTTTTATATGCATGGATTCAAATCTTCATCTATGAAGTTTCCACGTGCAGAAACGTTCCGTGCAATGGCCAAGTTCAATGGAACTGTGCTTTCTCTAACTGAGACCATAACCTTCAATACTGACACTTATGGTGGCGTATCATTTTCTCTGGTTCTATTTAGTTTTGTTGGATGTTTGGTTATGGATTATATCCATTTTCTAAAAGCATTCATGTTTCTTGTCTAGGTCCACTATATGTAGCAGTGGAGAAAATGATGGATGTATTTTCTGGTGGAAGAGAACTCATGATTTTTGTCCCCTTTTTGATTTATAATTGCACTGGTCTCTCACTTAACATTGCAGAATATGGCACAACTACAAAGGAAAAAGTTCTCACCATTCCGCCCTGTTATAATTTGATTCAACAAGAAGTGCTTCAGCACAATAAAGATGGCCTTCGTTTTTTAGCATCTGACCTTGATGTATTTTCAAATGCTCCGGTGAATTATGGCTTAGAGCATTCTTTCTCTAGAAATAACATGGTCATGGTCAACAAAATTTACAGATCGTATCAAAGAGATGCTATGAATAAGCATTCAAATGGTGGATCAATTTGGAGAGATTCTGGCCTTGTTGGTAACAATCATCACAAGGCTAAAGCATTCATGTATTCACCACGGGACATTTCTTCAGCAAGTGAAATAATGGTTCGAGTTGGTGCTTCCCTGCCTGAATGTTTTGTGGAAAAGGTCCCAAATTCTTCATGGTCAGATCCATTTCTCCTTATACAACCCAGTGGTTCAAACACTATTCTTGTACCGCAATCATCTTCAAATGCTGCATTTATTGTCTCTGTGACTTCCAATACTCTTGCGGGTCCAGTAACAGCGGAGACACGAGCCATTACGTTCCAACCCAGGTTGTAATGTTGCCATTACTACTAGACTAGATTTTTACTTTGAGATCTTTTATACTCATATGAGCTCATTATGGTCAATACTATTTCCTTTATTCTGCAGATATGTCATTTGTAATGCATGTAGCAAAGACCTGTGTTATAAGCAGAAAGGAACTGATTATTTCTATCTCTTGGAAGTTGGACGGCATTCACATCTTCACTGGACCAATACAGCAAGGTATTGTTCCGTAGGGACTGCATTCCGTTTATTTTCAATCTTTTATATGATTAGGGTTTAAGATTTAAAGCTTCTCATGTTTGTTTCCATTATAAAGTAGCTTTGGAACTTTTTGAGTCCAAAAAGATGAACGTTTGCTAGCTGACTAAGTGAACAGTGCATCTTCATAGACATAGCTGCTGGCTTTGCCGCTGCTTCAGTTTTAAATGCTGTTGTCAGATATCTTACTAGTTCCAAGATAAGAACAAGATCTAATATCACACGAAAGAACTTCTTTTAGGCTGAAAATTTGGCGGGGACAGGTCTGGATTAGGTAAAAATGATAGGAGTAAGATTTCGTGTGATGTAATGGTTACTTCTGCATTTATGAGATAATCTTCTGGGCTAGTTTGTAATCTCAGATTTTGAGATTTGTATGGGTGTGCAAACTGCCAAGATGCCATTGAAATCATAACTGGTGCTGGAATCTTCTCATCATTTTTTCTTTCTTACCCCCAGGGGAATATGTAAAATTGTTGCTGAGAAAATTAATATTTGAACCCGTATTTTGGACAAAATATCAAAACTAGGTTAAACTCCATTTTTTAGCACTTAAATGCCGTAACTCTCACTTTGGGTCAAATATATCTTGACTTTAGTCCCTACCAGTGAGCATTATTAACTGAGCTGACATGGCATGCCATGTGGGCTATGTGTTTAATTCCTAGGACTCGTGAGATTAAAAGAAAGAAAAAGGTGTAATTGACGATAATTTAAGTAACTTGTCCAAAATCTTTACTTCTCTTGTGCAACTCTTTGTCAACAATTGTGGTAAGTGACTTTACGAGGAAGAAGCATAAGGTGTGGAATCAGTGCTTGATTGAAGAAGAGAAGATCTTGGTCTTTGATCCTATGCTTTTAACAAATTCCAAAGCATTGGACGATGTGTTGGAGGAAAAGCGGACTTTGAATGCAGAGAATATGGAGGAAGAGCAAAAAAAAAAAAAAAAATTTATGATGGGTTTAACCTGATAAGCCATGCTTAGGGGAATGCTGATGGCAGCATGTAGAAATATTTGTTCAGGGCTCTGTTCATGGTTTTAGCAGAGATGAGAATGACAAAAAGATTAAGAAAGTGGTAATTTTGGGTTTGAGCCTCAAGAAGGTAGCGCTTGCTATCATAACTCTTGCCTTTTTCATATTTTCCTTGAACATGTTGGAAATTATATCTCTTGTTAGCTTGAATGGCGCCCAAATGTTGGGACATGTCAAAAACTTTGATTTGAAAGTTATTTTTATTATTTCGACTTAAATCAGTTGTGCCAATAAAGAAATTTTGACTTAATGATGAAAAGTAATTGGGATATTTACAAGACAATAAAAGAATGGGAGTTCTTATGATTAGATGGAGATGAACTGCAGTAGTATAGCTGAAAAGCCAAAATCAAAACTCAGATGAGGAAGTTGATGTGGAAGAAGTTGCACGACGTAAAGACATGAAGTGGATTAAGGGAAATAATTAGACTCAGGCATGCTGTTAGATTGTAAAAACACTACAATGGGTGTTCAAGTTAGGTTAATGGTGGGGGATTTTGGACATGAAATTTCTGCTTAACTATAATTTAAAGCATCATTAGTTGTCTCCTTTTTTTCTTTTTTTGGGTAATCCCACGTATCTCAGGAATTAGACATACCCCACGTGGCAGGCCACACCAACTCAGTTAATTGTAGTTACTAACAGGGACTAACATGGGTTTATATTTGATACAAAGTAAGAGTCTTTGATATTTTGCTTAAAAGTTACTACAGTGAGGGTTCAAGTATTGCAGTTATGTTCCTTCTTTCTCTCCATTTACTTTCCTTTCCTATTCCATGTTGCAGAGAGCTGTTGGTTTCCGTTCGTTTTAATGAACCTGGATGGCAGTGGTCAGGAAGTTTCTCACCAGATAGTCTGGGTGATACCCAAGTGAAGATGCGGAATTATGTTTCTGGTGCATTAAGCATGATAAGGGCGGAGATCCAGAATGCTGATATTTCCTCTAAAGATGAAAAAATTATTGGAAACCTCCATGGAAATTCTGGGACAAACTTGATACTCTTGTCTGATGATGATATGGGGTTTATGCCATACAGAATAGACAATTTCTCAAAGGAGGTTGGTTGTCGAATATGACTGATTTGAGTTGCTTTTTTTTTTCTTTTAATCCACCCATCAGGGTTTATTTTTATTTTTGCATTGAGCACCAAAACAGAAGATTCTTTACCCTTTTTTTTTTCTTTAGTGTGGATATTGAATAAAGTAGACCTTCAACTAGATATATGATGTGGTGCTGATAATATGGATTTGATTGCAGAAATTCCATGCTATATTATTTCTCTTAGACAGTTAGAATATATGCTGTGAGTAACCAAAACAAGATAGTCAAGGCACCTAACGGTGCCATGACACATAAAAAAGGACAGCCTTGCAACAGTGAGGCGCCCTCAGCACTGATAGCACCTAATTTTTTTCTTTTTTGACTTCTCATCTGCTCACTACTTGTCTTATCGCTTTCAGGGTACTTTTTTTTTTTCCCTGTCCTCTCATGTTGTCCTGTTAATATCTACAAAACATGATTTTATTTTTGCTGCGGAAAATTTAGACTTACTTGGTTTTGTATGCTTTTTAGTCCACTCACTGTGAACTTCTAATCTTACTTAATGTGGATCAATTTTTATCAATTACAAAGAAATTCTATTTAATTCACTTTCTATTAATATTTGTTACTGTTAAACTTCTGTTTATCAAGTACCAGGGTATCAAATTCATTAATTGAGGGTAATTAGAAGATCTAATAAGAGCTATGTCAGTAGAAATGAAGTTCCATGCATTTCAAACAGCTTCTCTATACTTCTTCTTTTTTTACCACTTACTATGGCTACAATTATTAGCATATACAGTTAATAAAGAAATTAATGAATGGAATCTTAAGCATGTTAGATATTTATTTGAAAATCACAAATATATTTTTTATTTTGCAAACACATCTTATATCTCTCGCGGAAGTGCTATTTTTGATGCCTGAGGCAATCTGTTGGTGCTAGCACCTTGATGGTGCATAGTGCCTTTGACCACCTTGATCAAAATTGGTTTCTTGGGGTTTTTGAACTCCTGACATCATTCTGATACTGGACAATTTGAAACCTTACTGTATTAGCCCATAATATAGTCTATTACTATTACTTCTTCAATGTGCATTTGCCTTTTTGCAGAGGTTACGGGTTTATCAGCATCGATGTGAAACATTTGATACTATTGTTCATCCTTACACTTCCTGTCCTTATGCATGGGATGAACCCTGCTATCCGCATCGACTCTCAGTTGAGGTATACATTATATCTTTCTTCCTCCATGCTCTGGATTAGGATGATTTTTGCTTGGCTTAGCATTTATCTTTTGTCTGAAACAAGGTGCCTGGAGAGCGTGTTGTTGGGTCATATGCACTTGATGATCTGAAAGAGTGCATACCTGTTTACTTGAAGTCAAATTCTGAGGTATGTTCTACTTCTGTTTCTTAACAAGTATATAGATGCCGGAAATGGTACTCACAAATTAGTTCCATAATGCATTTAGTTCTGGAAGTTAGGCAAGAGACTACAGCCACTTTTGTGTTTGCATCTGGAGTGAAACAGCTATTTTAAATGCAAGTGAAAGAAGTAAAAAATTCTTAGGGCTGACAAATAAGCTTTCATGTTAGATTTCATTGTTCTTCGCACACCTTGCTTACTCTGAATAAAAAAAAGAAATGTAAGTGAAGGCCAAGGTTGCTTGTCGCTAGCATAAATATGGATTTCATATGATCGTCATCGATGTTGTCGTCAGCATTTTTATTGATTGATTGATCGCCGACTCTCCAAGCCAATCTTTGGTTTGCGTGTGCCCGCTTTAGCTGACCCACTTCACTTTATGAAGAATTAACTTGGGGAGTAAGGTACTTGGCCAGATTCAATAATGGAGAGCTATGCTGCCCAATGTTTTCAACACCGTAATTATATTGATACAGTTTGGTTATGTTATTATATCAAAATTAATTAATACTAAATACAATTAACGGTCAGTTTGGATGAGCTTATTTTAGTAGAACTTTTGTTAGTAGAGTTTTTCTGAGAAATTTTTTTTTTAAAAGACAGTTGATTGTTTGGCTATCA
>JAOXYD010000001.1:18705705-18724802 GCA_028565735.1 Pinacopodium congolense
TGTCTTCAGCTAGACAGTTGCCTAGGCTCACATGGTAGTTCCTAAAACATCTGAAAAAAGCTGCAAGTGCCTGATCACATTTTTCTACTTTGATCTCCTCATCTTTGAATCTTTCTCTTTTTTTCTTGTTGTCTTTACAGCTTCCTATTTTCTGCTTTAGTAACTTTGTTTTCCAATATTGGTAGAATTTTATGTGTATGACTGCCAACTATTAGACTTTTATTAGTCTTTTATGTCTCCTTATCTGCTTCAGTCTCCTATTTATTATTAACTTTGGTTGTTATTTAACTTCATCAAAATTTATCAATTGCTAGACACCTATTAAGTTTGTCACTTGTTCAAGTTTATCGACTACCAATGCTCTGAACTGTCTTTTGAGTTGCTTCGGCTCTAATTATTGGCATATGCTATTCATATAACTCGTCAAGAAACTATTCACTTACAATTGAAGCCTAAGAAATGATATTTACTATTTCAATAAAGACAGTTTCTTTTGGATTGCTGCTTCTCCGTTTATCATTTTTTACGGCTGTAATTGTTAGCATATTCAATACTTGTCAAAAAAACCATTTAAATCCAAAAGTTTTTGTTGTTCGATGAGACACTGAAAATGGTCCAAATGCCATTCTGACACGCTTCTTCATAAAAAATGTGGATTAAACACAATGAAACGCAAATATATCAAAAGGGGTAACAGCTCTTGAACTTGAGACCTCCTTATCATGAAGAATTTAATAATATTTTAATAAACCATTCTACCCAAGAGCTGAAGTTGTTGGGTGATGCCTGGAAATGGTTCAAATACCATTCTAACAGAACAAATTGTAAATTCAAAGATTACTATATTGAATTGTAAACATGTTTTCCATTTTTGGAATATCTATATTTTTTGAAAGATGCCTTGTTTCACTTGGGTGAGTGATGCATTTTGGCGCCTGGCACATCAGGCAATCCTGAGTTCTAATGCCTTGAATGCATCTAGTGTTTTTCGCTATGTTAATTCAGATCTGCATGGGTTGCCACCATAGGACTGCAGACAGCTATTGGAGCACCTTCTTGACATACATACATGATTGTTTTCCCTTATTACCTTTAATAACAAGGAGTTCTAAGCTGCAGCGAGCTAATTTCCATACATAGGGAAGTGAGTTAGGATATTGACTTCTTGAGGCTGATTACTGATATTTCCAGGTTGGTGTTAATTGGTGACGCAAATAAGAAGAGGAATCCTGTAGTGAATATATACTTGATTGAAAAAAAAAACAGATATTGCCTCTTTTGGCCAAAAGGAAAACTCTTTGCAAATTTTGGTGAAACTTTCTGCAATAAGATTTTCTTAATCTTTTTGTTTATCGTAGGCCAAAACAATTTCTTGAATAGGTCAGAAAAATGCAAAACTCTTTTGAATAGGAATCTGCTGCAAATTTGTAAGCCAATATAACATAGTTTGGATCTGCAAGCATAGGCAACTCATCTCATGTAGGGATTTCCCACTTCATCTCATGTAGGGGTTTCCCATGATAGTGATTCCATAAACATGAGATTGGAATACTGTAATTGGAACCGGAAAAATCTGTGAGTAGCCCTTGGATTGTTTCAGACGTATGAAGAGCAAGTCTAATTTTACTGAGCTTATCATATGTGTGGTTTCACATAAGCCCTTTATTTATTTTGTAATGTTGTTGATCTGTCCATGGTTTATGGTATTATTTGTCTTGGTTTAGAGCCTAATGATTTTTACCTTTTTCCCCCTCTCTACCCTATTTCAGAAACCCGAGAGATCATTGCTTTTATCTGTTCATGCAGAGGGGGCAACAAAGGTATTAACGGTAGTTTGTTAAATATTCTTTTATTGCATTTGAATGCTGTATGATTGTTTTCTTCCAATGCAGGTACTCAACATTGTTGATTCAAGTTGCCACCTGCTGAAGGATTGGAGAGATTCATCTCCACCCTTTCAAGGAAAAGGTAAACCAGAGAAGAAGGAAGAAGATTTTATTGATTACAAGGAGAGATTTACATTTCTTATTCCATATGTTGGCATCTCATTCATTAATGCTTGTGCACAGGTATATCGAAAAATGCTTTTATTGTTTTTTTTTTTTAAATTGCTGTTATTTCATAGTGAAAGAACTTCCAGTGTTCCTTAAGCTGTTCTTTCTTGTCAGGAACTGCTTTATGCTACTGCAAAAAATATTAGCCTTGATTTTCTTCAGTCTCTGGATCAGCAAAATCTTTGCTTTCAAATCTCTTCATTGCAAATAGATAACCAGTTGCCTGCAACACCATATCCTGTTATCATGTGCTTTAATCAAGAATACAGGAGTAGCACAGCTGCCCAGAGAGCTAATGATGATGGCTCAAATTCTAAAAGTGAGAGAGTACTGCGAATTTCTTCAGAAAGGTCTTGTGAACCAGTTGTATATCTAGCTTTGGCAACTTGGAGGAAGAAAGATCATCTATTGTTTTCATTCAAGAATATAAGCCTAAGGTGTTCATCCATCACTTCTTTGGAAATGTTTGAATACTTTGCTTTTGCTTTTGGATACTTTATAATATGCTTATGTATATGCAGAGTTGCGGATTTTTGTCTTGAACTTGACCAAGAGCTCATATTAGGGTTGCTTGATTTCATTAAGGCAGCCTCTTCAAGGTCCCAAAGCAAAGGCTTGCGCTATGAAGATTCGGATCATCATCTTACATATAAACTGGGTGTTAATTTTCCCGTTTCTGATAAGAACAGGGGAAGCATTGCTTCCCTTCCTTCTGTACTTCCTATTGGAGCTCCTTGGCAGCAAATTTACCTTTCAACCAAAAGACAGAAGAAGATATATGTAGAATTCTTTGATCTTGCACCCATCAATTTCACTTTAAGGTAAATCAATAATCAGACGAGCTTTCAACTAATATCTAGTTTGTTAATTGATAATTATTTTAAGCACCTTTTGTGACAGCTTTTCTAGCACTCCATGGATTCTAAGAAATGGAATTCTTACAGCAGGAGAATCTCTTATTCACGTAAGTAGTTTCTGCAAGAATTACTGACATGAATTTTCTGCAAGAGTGACAACAGACAGTTACAATACGGTTTACCATTTAGTACCCCAATGATATCACCAGAGTTGTTCTCTAAAACTTCTAGTTAGGCTAGTTATAAGAATGCTTTATTTCTGCTACCTATCTGCAATGCATTGCCTCATTTTAACATCATCGAGAGGATTCTGTTGTCAATGTCAAAGCTTGACTTTGAATGTAATCTTATCTATGTACAAGTTTTAATGAAATCTGGCCCATAGCTGTTGCCCAGTTTTCATATTTGCAATTCCTTGTTGACCAAATTTTGGTTCTTTGTTTCCACATCTTACAAATATGTACTTCAGAGAGGTCTCATGGCTCTTGCTGATGTTGAGGGAGCTCGAATCCGTCTCAAACAACTGACAATAACACATCAGATGGCTAGTTGGGAGTCCATGCAAGGGATTCTCACTAGGCATTACATGCGTCAACTTCTTCACGAGATGTACAAGGTAGATCTTTTGCTTTCCCTTTCTTAATAATTTTTTACTTTCTCAGTCTGTTGATTGTTTTCTGAGTTAAACTGAGCTTCAATTCCAAGCCAGTTCAGATCAGCTTCATGTATCATTCTTTATGCTAGTGGACAAGGAATGAAATATTGATGAAATTAAGTGATAAATGCCTTTCGATCATTTCGCACATGTTAATCAAGATTATATTACTTATTTTATGACTTCCTCTCTTGATGTTCATTTCTATAATTTCATTATTTTAAATTCTCTTCTCCTGCGTTGTTTTTGTCCAACAAGTAGGTTTTTGGTTCTGCGGGTGTTATAGGCAATCCCCTGGGATTTGCTAGGAGTTTAGGACTTGGAATCAGAGATTTTTTGTCTGTTCCTGCCAGAGGCATTTTGCAGGTGATTTAATCTCATAAATAATGTGAAGCGTATTCTCATATCTTTTTCTAAAAATCAATCATTTTTTTTTTCAGAGTCCAGCTGGGCTTATCATGGGCATGGCACAAGGCACTACAAGCCTTGTGAGTAACACTGTATTTGCTGTAAGTGATGCGGCCTCCCAGTTCAGTAAAGCTGCGCACAAGGTAGTTTTTCCATCTGATAGACTTAAGTAACGCAACAGCAGAATTTCAAATTCATTAACATCAAGATATTCTGCTTGTAGGGTATTGTTGCACTTACGTTTGATGACCAGTCTGTTGTTAGGTCTGGAAAGCAACAGAAAGGTGCCACTTCACAGAGTAAAGGTGTGATAAATGAAGTTTTGGAGGTAGAGTGCTGAAAAGACTCATTTTCATCGAACTTATCATTAGCTGAAATAAATAATTTTCTAATAGATGGATGGAAGTATTTTTATCCCTTTTGTGTGGAAGAATACCCAACAAAAATGCACCTAATAGCATGTGGATCAAGTATTCCCTTAGTTTGAGAATGAACATGAACAAAAGCATCACTTCCAAAGATACTAGGAATAAGATCGTATCAGAGATTATTCCCAAAAAATCAAGGATTACATCTAGTCTTTGAGAATCACAAGATTACCTTAATAAAAATACATTATTTGACACTCCCTAAAGCTGGTGAATGGATATCTTCCATTCCAAGCATGGTAACAATGTTAAGAAACATAAGACTTGACAATCCTTTTGTGAGTACATTTGTTAGTTAATATTTTGTTGAATGGGGTGGAGATTAGGCCATTGCCTAGTTTCTCTTACCTGAAAATTTGACATATATTGTCATATTAGGTAAGGTTATAATTCCCTAAGATTTGATGTGATCTCTAATATTGATGTAATTTTTAGGATTTGATGTAATCTTCAAGATTTAATGTAATCCCTAATTTAGGTAATAATATAACCCTTAGGATTTTATACAATCCCAAATTTTTAGGGATTTGATAGATGATAAAGATTAGCTTTCAAATTGAGCTTTTCAATTAGTGTACATATAATGAAAAGTATAGAGAGCATTTGAATTAATGAAAAGTATTCTTTTCTTTCAAATTCTGACACGGTGTCAGAACCTAATTTCTTCTAAATCTATTTGTAGCCTTTTGGCAGCCTTTCATTGCTGCATTTTTCACCATTATTTGCAGCCTTCTTTGCTGCATTTTTCAGTTATCCTTTTTTGCTGTGTTTTGGCAATTCTCTTCCTTGATAAACCTTTCTATCATTCTGCATTACCTCATTTGTCTAGCATTAATTACTGTACCAAATCCTACTCTAAATCTTGTGCTTGAAATTCCACATCCTGAAAATTCGAAACCTCGTGAAATTGTATCTGAAAACGAACCTCCAGAAAAACCAAATCCTTCTCCAGAAAAAACAAGATGTTGAGTACAATTTCAAGCTCCTTTTCTCTTGTAGTAGACAAGGATAGGCTTTTCAGCAATTGGATGCTTATTTAGCGTTGATTTTGAAGTGTCAAGAGGCTGGTTATGTGGCTGAACAGTATGTTGGTCTTGTGGTAAATTAGACTATTCTTGTGGCTGATCAAGAGGTGGTGATATTGATGCTTTAGGTTGAACAATTTTAGGTTGAATAGTGACCTGTAAATCAGGTTAAAACAGCTCATCTTCACTCACACACTCCCCTTGAAAATGAGAACCTGAATAAAAAGATTGTTTTTCAACAAAAGTAGCATCCATTAAATTGAAAATTTTACTAGAAGTAGGATGATAGCACCTATACCTCTTTTAGTAGGCAAGTAACCAGCAAAGATGCATTTTAATGCTTTTGGGTCAAGTTTTGCTTGGTTAATATTATGAATATGAACAAAAATCACACAAAACTTTTAGGGGTAATTTGGAAGCTATTTGTGGGAAAATACTCATGAAAAACACTCATTGGACTCTTTAAACCGAGAATTTTATAGGGCATTCTATTTATTAAGTGAGCTGCAGTATGAACAATTTCCCTCCAATAACATTTGGGAACATTAGTTTGACATAATAGGGCTCATGTAATCTCTAAGAGGTGTCTATTTTCCTCTCCACTATTCCATTTTATTGCAATGTATTAATGCAGGATGAGTAATGAATAATTCCTTTTTTGAAGAAATTATAATGGATAATGAATAATTCCTTCTTTTTAAAGAGATGATGACTGATTTTGGTTGAAGTAATCTCTTCCATTATCACTTTGTAGGTTTTGATTCTCGCCTCAAATTGGTTGTTGATTATTTGGAAAAATCTTTGAAAGATATCACAACTTCATATTTGTTTTTCATACGATAAACCCAGGTTACCCTTGTACCGTCTATGGATGTAGCAAACCACCTTGCCCCTGTAATGTTCAAAACTCCAATAGGATCCCATGTATCGAAATGGATTATTGAAAAAGGGGACATGCTTCTAGCATTACTCAAAGAATAAGAACCACAATTGTGTTTAGCAAGGACACACACATCACAATGGAAACTATTCATTTCAATGTTTTTGAATAACAATGGGAACATAGTTTGAGCAAACCAAATGGTGGATGACCAAGACAATAATAATGGAGTAAAATGTTCTCTTTATTAGTAGAATGGGTAGATAGGTAGGATTTTGAAACGGAACAGTTTTTGTGTTCCTTAGCATCAAGGATATAGAGCCCATTCCTTTCCTTAGCAAGCCCACTCATCTTCCCCGAGACCAGGTCGTGCAAAACGCAATTTGTAGTATAGAAAATTACTTTACAATTCAAATCATTGGTGACCTGTTTTTTATATAAAAGATTCGCAGTTAATTTAGGAACAAATAGGACATCTTTTAATACAATTTTGGAAGTAAGAGGAATGATACCCTGACCTGCAACAGTAGCAAAACTTCCATCTGCAATTTTGATTTTTTTATTGCTAGGATGAGGCTTATATGAGGTAAAAGGCTGATGTGAAAAAATTCCATATGATCGGTAGTACTTAAATCTATGATCCAAGTATTGTTTTTGACAGGAAAAGAGGCACTAAGAGCATAAGAATTAGAGAACTTACTTGATTGAGCCAAGGAACAGGAGCTGCCAGGTGTTCTAACTGGTTTCAGCATGGATTTCATCTCGTCTCTTCTTAAGAGTTTCAAATTCATCTTGATTTGGTTTTTCACTAGGAACATCCTCAGCATTTGTTATGTGGTCTTGTCCTCAAGCTTGTCTTCCACGATTACTCCTTTTCCTCCAACATTTGGAGGCTTTTTGTGGAGTTTCCAACAAGTATCTTTTGTGTGATGTACCTTCTTATAATAAGTGCATCAAATCCCTTCTCGATTGGATTGCCTTTCATTTTTATTGGCCTCGGTAGTGTGTCCTATCCCTTGCAGAATTCATGGTTGATCCCTCATTTATTGGATTGTAAAGCATCATTCTTTGGTGACTATTTTTAGCCCGTATCATAGAGAGAACACCCTCATGAGATGGGAGTACTTCAAACTTGATCAAAATTCATATTTAGGCAAGCAAGGAATTCAAATAGTCTCTCTTTCCACATATTTCTGCAACATGGCAGCATCTTCTCTGTACATTTTAAAATTTTGATAATAATCCAATTCAAGCCACAAGCCTTTCATAATATTGTAGTACACAGTGACAAAAAGGTTACCTTGCTTTGTGGTGTTGATTTTTGTCCGGATCTCATAAATCAACGTAACATCTTGTATTTTTAATAGGTTTGATGAACGGTTTCCCAAATTTCCCTAGCAGTTGTAGAATCTCCAACATCAAGTCCAGTTCCCATATTATGGTTCAATTTTCCGGTCTGAACAATCTGAGACCATTGAAGATAATTCTTGCCATTGGACCTGTAGAAAGATTGAATATTTTGCAATTCTCCTTTTGACTCAATTGATGTCTCGGATTGGTAGACTTCAGTATTAGAACTAATGATGGTTGGTTGACTCTTGGATGAATCCGACATAATGAGACAATAAGAGAAAAAACTGAGCGGAGAAGAATTGAGAGGAGTTCGGCAACTAGTACCCAAGATTTAGAAGTAATTTTTGGGTTTGAAAGGGCCGTAGAGAGGCTTTGATACCATGAACAAAAATCTGGAATTCTTTCTCATTATTTTCATAGAATGAATACACTAATATAGATACAAAACTATGGTATTTTAGGTAATAAGTTAATCCTTACAAATCAGTCATTGACTAAATAAATTATGAAAGATTACAATCAGAATAATCAGCCTATCAATTAGCTATTTACAGCTATGTATCCTCTTTTTGGGAAGTCAAAGAACCGAAGATTCTCTAACAATATATATATATTGAGAATATTTTTCATTGATTCCAAATCCCATTTCATTTTTAAATGTGCTGAAACAGAAATTAAATGTGAAATATTTTTAATTTGTGATTTGTTTTGTTGATTTCAGGGTCTTACCGGTCTGCTTCAAGCTCCAATAAAAGAAGCCGAGAAACATGGTCTTCCTGGAGTCCTCTCAGGTAATTGGAAATTCTCTGAAAAAAATTCGGATAAGGACACGGAATGTGAACTTTTTATTACTAGGGACACTTGAAACTAATTAAAAACTCTTGAAGTAAAACTTATTTAATAATTAAAAAACACCCGGTTTACATTTATTAAAGCTTACTAGTTCTTAATATGGTGTAATTGGTGTACATTTTGAGAGTCATTGATTAATATTTTACATTGTATAACAATGATTATCTTGTGACAAATTTGATTCAGCAATGTTTTTGTAATATTGAATACAATTAGGTAACAACCATCAGTAGTTCTCCATGACCCAGCTATGAATTATTTGTTCTCGTTTTGTTGTCAATATATGAATACAGGGTATAAAGGTCAACTGGGCATCCTGTGTCATCAAATAATTTCAATAAATTCCTTCTATATACTTAGTTTCACAAGCACTTCTTTTCAATAAATATTGTCATTCAGTTTCCTATTTCATGCAACTTTCCCCTTGTAAGATAAACAGCTTTTAGATTAGCAAAAATACAGGATAACAGCTCTAAAGAACAAGATGGAGCCAGCCTTGCACAGTGTTTCTAGCAATTAGTTCACTTTAGGTTTATCATTGACCAGAATATGTGATGAACTAGAGCAACTTGATCCAGCCTATATTTGTGTGGAAAAGTGTTCTGGTTGGCCCGTATTGTGAATATATACCCTAGATTGCATCAAAGAATTAACTTTAATTGGTAATGTGAAAGCCGCACCACCTTCTTTATCCAAACCAAATGATAACAATAGGATAGAAATAAAAGAGGCCCTGAAAACTGAACGGTGATTCATACAAGCCCTATTTTGTTTGTGCAGGACTTGCCTTGGGAGTTACAGGCCTTGTGGCAAAGCCGGCAGCTAGTATTCTTGAGGTCACTGGAAAAACTGCACAGAGTATCAGAAAGAGAAGTAAACTATACCAAATTGGATATCAAAACTATAGGATCCGGCTTCCAAGACCTCTGAGTAGAGAACTTCCTCTGAGGCCTTATTCTTTGGAGGAAGCAGTTGGAACATCAGTTTTAATGGAGGTTGATGGAGGCTCGAAACTCAAGGATGAAGTCCTCATAATATGCAAATCACTTAAACAACCTGGAAAATTTGTTCTTCTGACAGAAAAACTGATGTTGGTAGTTAGCTGTTCTAGTTTGGTAGATATAGACAAGCCTGAATTCCGAGGAGTTCCTGTGGATATGGAGTGGTCAGTGGAGTCAGAAATTGGATTAGATAGTGTAATTCATGTTGATAGTGTGGGAGGTGCGTTGCATATTGTTGCGAGCAGTACAGATGTACTAATCCAGAACCAGCACCAATCCAAAAGAACTGGTAGCAGTAGGACAAAGCTGTGGAACAATCCATCATCTCCGTTCCCACTTATACAAACAGATTTGGAATTTGCATCTGAGCCGGATGCGGAGGACTTTCTAGTGATTTTGTTCTCAACAATTGAACAAGTTAAAGGGCGAGGCAGAGAGCTTCTTCTCCACCAAGGCAATATCTTGTAAGGAACTTTCTCGTGTGATTTTTGAAGATTTCTTTTTTTTTTCTAGTTTCACAATCTGTCCTTAGGCCTCCTCGGCTCTTAACAACATAATTAGATAGCTGTAGTGTACAGAGAAACCGTTCTTTATGTACATTATAATGAAAGATCGTAGTTGGCATCTTATTTGCATGCAAGTAAATGAAACATCTTAGCCTCTTCAAATGTGTGATGACATTCGGCGTTGTTTTTATCCTTTTGACTCGTGACTAGTGAAGTGAATTAAATATATATATATGTGTGTGTGTGTGTGTGTGTGTGTGTGTGTGCTGAAATGCTAGGCAATTCATAGTTAAATCAGGTTACATAGCGTCATTGATGTTCGATCATTGGCCTCTTTAACATTTGCGGAAGTGCTAACTTAAAGCATTATTATTTGGTAACAACTCTGAAAAGAAGGTAAAGTTGCTGGAGCATGAGATGAAGATTGTGATAAAAAAGGAAAGGATGATGATCATCTATTTGCAACTGTCTCTGGTAGTGATAGGTGTTTCATCATGTATTTGTGTTACCTGTAAGATAAATGTAGGGTTATATTATCCTTAAAATTCCCTGCAATATATGTTTTTAACAAGTGAAAAATTCAATAGGCTTTCAACAAGCATAAAATCCCAGAAAAGTTCCACATCCATAACTAGCAAGTAGCCGAATCGGAAAGGCATAAAATGCTCTACGGTCGACGTTCTCCTGTCCTAGCAATCATATAATTCATAAAAACCTTGCAGGCTCTGTGATATTCCGTAAAGCAACACAGCTGATTCAAGAAATAGAAAGTTATCGATGATCTTCATTGACTTCTTTTTTCTGTTTTTCCTCATTTTGAGATTGATTCTGTCAATGAATGCCAACAAGAAGTAGCAATTATTACAACAGAGAACGAGTGACTTTAAGCACTTGGTGGATCGTTAGTATTGTAAGTGATTAATCTACCTCCATCTCAACCCCCAAGTTCCAATCTTGTTCGTCAGCTACAGCCTCCCGAGGCAAACCCAACTCTTCCTCCGGCGCCATCGAATACTACTTCTAATGTCTTCTGTTGCACATTCCCAAAAATGGCCGCGTCCGTCGAATCACTATTTCCGGCGAATGCCAAACATACCTGCGATGGTTTATTGACGTAGAAAATCCCCTTAATATCCACCTCAACTCCGTCGGTGAATAAAAAACTAATCTTTGGCACTGCCACTGCAATATAGCCGCTAAAGTCATAGCACGTATCCAGTATCGAAAGAGCCGGCGCTGTTGGGTACTTAGACATGGCCTTTCGGAACGCCGAACGCAGAGCAGAGTAAACAACCGGTGGCAGGCGGGTGATGACGGTGCCGGAATCGATAATTGCCCCAGCCGTGGAAAACACTGACGAGGCAATAGAGAGTTCACGGCCGGCAACAGTGATCCCTGTGAAGTCCAAGCCGTAGAAGGAGGTTCGAGCGGATACGGTGGACAATTGTGTGAATTTAACGGACGATGACTGCGACCCACCAAAGGTGAGAAAGCCAGTGGAGCTAGATGAAGATGGTAGGCAGTAGGAGAAGAGTTTGTTGTACTTTTGAGCGGTTTGCGAGACGATAGAGAGTTTGTCACGTCCCAAACCAAGTAAACCGGCGGCTCCACCGAAAAGACCTTGGTTGTTCTGGCCGCAGCCAAAGTAGACGTCGAATGAGTCGGTGGACGTTAAAGTCAGCCTTTCTCTGGCGAAGAATCCTACAGAGAAAGATGAGTCTCCGTATTGAATGGCGTAGACGCATGTTGAGGATGAGCAACTAGGTGTGTTCCCTGCAAGCAAGACAAAGCTCACAATAACAGACTCGTATGAGGTTTTAGATTAGAAAATGAAATATTTATTACCTGTAGCCGACGCGAGCGAGTTACAGAGTGAATTGGAACAGGAAATATTGGCGTATGATGTTGACTGAGTGGGACTAAAAATGGGTTCTTGTTGCTGATAGCAAGACCTTACACATGGCTCGCATTGCGTCCATGTGAGGTCGCTTCCAGTGTCGAATATAAGCGAGAGGTCCTTCTTGGGGGATCCTAACCCGACTGTGACTACATAATTTCCTGAACCAACTTTGCTGCCGTCAAACGCCGGCAGAGTGGCTGCATCCATCACCTTTAGGTGGTTGCGGCCGGAGAGTTTGGAATGTATGGAATCTACTCGGAACTGATCTTGCCGGAGGATGTCAGCGTGTTCGGGTAATGTTGTGTTTTGGAGATGATTGCATGGTCCGTACGCATGTACCACTTTCAGAGGTGACTTGCCCTTCAATTCTGCAAGTCATAATTCATAATCATTGCTAATTACTAATAATCAAACGGGTGTAATAAAGAATTACAAGCTTTTCGCGGATTGGTTTTTTTCAAGTTGGTCTTAGCAAGCAACAAGCCAATTATGGAGACGAAGAAGCACTCTCCTTTCTGCATGGACCCCTCCATTAGTCGAAAGGAAATAACGTATACGATACCCTTTACTGTCTTGTAGAAATCCAGTCAATTCATGCACAAAATACTGATTCACATTTACATCATTGTTCATTTGGTGCAATTTCAGTAGTCTGATATTGAATATCTTCGTATATAATATTACATAGATTGATATGTAAATATATGTTTGTTTCACCTTGCTTGCTTCTATATATGTAACTAAAAGTTTTGCTGGTGCATATGAATAAGAACTAAAATGACCGCACAACTAACCATCTAATGACCACGTCCTTTTATGTATTGAAAAAGTTGTATTATCCTCTTAACCACTCCCTAATTTCCATTATTGTTCACAATACTTCAACTCCACGCAATTAACAAGTGATTTCATGAGGATTTAATCTGTCTCTTGTTGCTACTGCAATGAGCAAACAGTCTATGCCCTTTTTAGCTACTTCCAACTAGGCAGGAATTAGCTGCTTCAGGTTTCTGTTAAATAAGGTTGAACAGAAAGGAAACATCGGATGGGATAGAAGAAGCTAAAAATAATAATGGCAAGGTTTTCTACTTTAAACATATGAAATCTACATTCAAAATCACAACTTTAATAAAATACAAAATATAGAAACTCATTTTTAATTCCAAATAAATCAGATAAGAAGAAAACAGCATCAAATGAGAGATTAACCTTGGCATAATAAAATAAAGTCTTCTTGATTCTGAATTTTTTCATGTGGAATGAAAGCAGAGAGATAGAAGTTTTAATTGTTAGCCAACGAAAACTAAACCTTGAGAAGTAGAGTTGCATGAAGTTGCAGCAAATAGCGATCTGACTTGGATAACATGATAGTGGTTATCCTGAAGAAGGTGATTTTCTGAAACTTTTCTGCCTTCAAAGCCATAGCTCTTCTGAAGAAACAAACAGAGAATCAGATAAGAGTAACTGATAATAAAAATGGTGGAAGTAGTGGCAGCACTGCTGAAAGAAGCCATAGTGGAACGGATTGTGTTTTTGGTCTGTTTTAGCGTGAAAGTAAGTAGGTGTTAGGCTTCATTTATAGGCTTGTTATTATCCTGCAGTATCGATGATTAATTCTTTCACGCCGCAACTTGTAACCAACCACACTATTGCATAATAGCATCTTTTCGTACTCTTTGTTATGGCTTCCAAGTTTCATAATGCATTGAAGTAGATGCAATCAAAGGGAATTTTTAAAATATTTCGCTTAGTTGTCCTGTGTATTTCATGCTCTTCATTTCCGAACTCTGACAGTGAAGTTTTGTTTGCTTAGAAGGCATCCCTTTAGTTCTTGTTTTTCATATGTAAACCTAAAACCTATTATATGAAATCTAGTCGACTAATAATTTCATGACAAACTAATAAAATGAAAGACGAATTAGTAAGCTGTCTTTATTAAATTGGTATTTTTTATCACTCCTCACCATTTGAAATCTGTCAGAGGTAAAAGGTGCAAGTTGCTGGAGTTATTCATTGATGACAGAGAATGAAAATTTTTTCTATACGATGATTCTGAGCAAGACTGAACATGATACCCAAAAATGACCCTCATTTTACGATTTGCAGAAAATTAAGTACAATAAATAACCAAACATTCATACAAAAGTGAAGAGGGACGCTCCTTAAGAGAAGAAGCTGGACTCGGTAACAAATGAGAGCTATCCTTTTAATAAAACTAAATTAACTAACCAAAAGTCCACAGAGGAATGCTTGATTAAATAAAACACAATTTCCAAATCCCTCCCAAAGAAGTACGCCAGCGTTGACAGAGAAGCCAAGCTTTTCTTCTTTGCCTATCTAGGAAAAGCTCTAATGACTACGTCAGGCTACGAAGCATATTCAAAAGACACAACCTCCTCAGAAACATCTATAACCTCTTCAACCTCCACCTCTTTAGCTTCATATTCCTCTTCTTCATCACTGGCTTCTCCATCTCTTAACTTCTGTCTATCCAGTTTTTCTTCCTCATGGAGCCGCTTCCATTCGTTTAACCACTTATCCCACTCATCCTTCAAGGCCCTCCTCTTCTCACGATCCTGCTCACTCAATTGTAACGATACATCCTGGTCTTCTGCTTCATATTTCTTGCTGTACTTCTTCAAATTCTTTGCAATTTCTTCCTCCTTTTCTGAACTTAAGAAAGATGGTGGTCTTGGACGCCACAAGAACTGTCATAAAGATAAAAGCCAGCAAATGAGCAAACCTTAATCATGAAGCATTTTACATAATTATCATGGTTCTGTCAATGTAAATTGATGTGCAAGAAACAAATGGAATAGTTGCTAAGACAAAATGCTAATGGGTACTTGGTTAACATCATCATAAGACAGATCCAAGTATGAACAACCACAACGAATTATAAAATAACATAAAGTCTTCATTTTCACCAAAACTACCAATTTAATTGATTATCTTCTGAAGTTACCACAAAAACTGATGAATCAATATCTAGCATTCCCAGCAATCAGTAAAAAGTGCAAATATATAGCTAAAATGGGGATTGGAACTTCAAAGGAATAATTCACGGTCTTACCTGGAAGAAATGATCCTTCAGAGTTCTATAAAGTAGCTTTCCATTAAAAGACCATACATTAAAACCATTCTCCATTTCATGATGAACTGAAGTCACCGATGTCACAACATACCTACAAACAGGCCACATACCAAAAACAAGTGGAAACAGGATTCAGTTCTTCAAGCACTATCTTAAGAGCCACCGTACAGGAAAGTATAATATGTGGATAGAACTCTCTTTGAAACGAGATGACCCATAAAGAAGCCAGAAATTCTTTGTATCAAAGCATTACCTCCCAGTAGGATCCCATTCAATATCTGTTGCCATAAAATGCTCCCCCGTTGCCATTGTTTCAAGTTCATCCACATTATAAAATTCCAACTGTCCGTTAAAACCCTTTAATCCTGCAAGGATTAAGTAGTGACCAGCAGGTGACCAGAAAAGAGCATTTGCCTGTTTGCCTTTCAAAGTAGCAAGCTTGGAAACCCGACCACTATTATGAGCAGTCTTCATCGAGTAAAAGCTCACATCTGGCCTTGGGCTATCACCATGAATAATAGCAAATCTGTGACCCTTTGGCTCCCAAGCAAAGGCAATGATTTTGTCATTCTTATTGTCAAGCTCCAATACCTCAATGGGTATATCTCGCTCTTTTATTCGGAAGAGCTCAAAGCCTGTGTATGTACTTTTCTTTGTTTTAGTATATCGATCAACCTTTACGGCAAGATAGTCTCCATTGCTTTGCCAGTACATTTTACAGTCACTAACACTAAAAAGATTCTTCTGTCTCAGTTCCTCTTTGCCAGGAATTTGTAAGAGACTGACCTGTATTTCACAATTTCATACTATAAAACAAACTAGTAACCGTACACTATTAACAACTACCTATAATAAGAGTAAATACTCACCCTAGCAGGCTGGTTTCCACTACCAAGTTCAGGCACAAAGAGAGCAAGAATGGGATCAGTAGGTGACCAACTGAAGTCCATGACACTTTCAACCTTCAACGACTTTTTATCAATAAGACTGAAAGTTTCAGTTTCATAGACAGAAATCATGTTCTTCCCAAGTTTGGCAAAATACTTGTCTTCTTTTCCTCCACCCCATCTGAAAAAATAAATTTTCAGAATTTTCAGTTTAATTAAAGACACATAAATATTAGGTTATACCTCTAATGAAGAACATGTTCATATTATTTTGAGTGTTGTATTGTCCAGGTTGGGACAAAAAGATGAACATGTTGACAGGCAAATGATCTTTAGGATGGTATAAATGGGCTAGATGGAAATAAATAAAAAGCAGTACCTGAAAATGGGCCAAGACACTCCTGTAACACCACCAGCCCCTCCAACTGCAAATTCATCAGCACTTCCCTTGAAATCTCTCATGACTTTTCCACTTCTCACATGAAAAATGTTTATAACGATCCTCTAACAAACAAAAAGAAATTAGCAGTGGCCCACTGAGTGCAGAAAGACACGAGATCAAATAAACCTTACATTTGCATCACGAGGATTACTTGGTTCATGGCTGCTGTAGGTCACCAGATATTTCTCACCTGGGGAAAAATCAATAAGTTTAACCTGCAGTTGATATCACTTCAGTTAAAGATCAACAAGTGCAAATATAGCCCAGATAAAATATTAAGCCAATCCAGAACAGAACCTGGGGATGAGCATATCTCATTAACCGATCAAAGGAAGATGCACCACCCCAAACAGCAGCACCCTGCCTGTGAACTGTTGCAAGATAAGTCCCAAGGGGTGACCACTGCACAAAGCTCTCAGTCCAAAACTGCAAGGGAATACATGTATGAGCTGTCATCATCACAAATAAAATGGGAGATTTCACAACATAGTATTATTCCCAAATGCATCGAGAAGTTTCACATCAAATTCAGGCATCTCACATCTCCCCACCAATGTGCTCAGTCATGAACTAGATTGAGGGATAAAAGGATCTCCACAGAACAAAAATACAAGCTAGGACTTTCAGATGATAAAGAAGACTCACAGCCCGTTTGTAAACAAGTTCAGGTTTCAACTGTCTTGCATCATTCCAGAAAACCTCTGTGTCTGAACCAGCACGAATGACAAATTGGTCTCTAGCTTTTTCATCAGTCAGCCATCGTTGAAGATTTTCCTACAAGGCAACACATATCAGTATGATCCCTGGAAACACAGATCCCAAGCAGCTGCGCAAAGAGAAAAAACGGCCACAGAGGACAACAAAGCCACAAGGTTGGCTTTGAACTCAAGGAAATTATAATAAGATTAGACATGAATATACTAATTTCCCATACAATATATGGACATATCAGCAGGGAAAGAACAGTCGCAAACAGAAAGAAAATTAATTGATCTAGTTACCCCTGGGGCATATGGTTTAATCTCAGGAGGAGCCCACTTGTCTGGAACTCTCATAAACCTATCAAAGTCATCGAACATGTTGACAACAAATATATGTGACCTGTCCAACTTGTACCCATTTGTCCTCTCCTTAGCTTGCTCAGCTTCCTGCCATGATCAACAATACATCATTCTAGCGGCACAATAGGACGTCAGCTAAATAATACAACTGAATCTCATAGTTACTACCACAGAGACACAAAGAAACGGAATTTTGTCATAGAAAGACAACGTATAAAACGAAAAGCGATTATGTTGCCTAAACAAAAATCATTTCTTTACACCTCATAATGAAAATAACGAGCGAGAAATTAATCTTTTTTATTCCTCTAGGGCCGGGAAAAAAAATACCTGAGGGGTATTGAACTCGATGAAGCAATAACCTAAAGTTTTCTGGGTTTCGGGATCAACCGGCATCCACAGGCCATCCTCCTTTATTGCACCCATCTGATTATAAATTTTGCGAATAACCCCTTCCAGTTTCTCAAATTTTTCTCTTGTAACGGTTGGTATATGATCAACAACGATAATGTTACCAAAACCCGTGTCGAAATCCAACTGCTCCTCTTGATAAACATCTTCATCGTCACTGCCCAAACCCAAAACAGAGGTCATTGAGCACCAAAACAGGTCAAACGGTCACAAATCCATAACTACAGACACTTGAATTAGACTAAATTAAATTAAATTAAGTTATTGCCACGGAGAAACAAATAAGGTATATTTGAATTTACCTAATAATACCGAAATTTTCACCGGGAGGGAGCTGAATAGAGTCGAGATCAAGATTAGAGAGATCGATTCCGGCAAGGGCGCCCCTGGCCTCGACATCCTTCATAGTCATAACCTCTCCCATGAGCAACCTATGGGCTTCTAATTCTACAGAGAAAAAGAATTTACAGAGGTTACGAAGCTTGAAGAAGCTCTGGGAAGGAAGAGCGAGAGAGTGAGAATAGTTAGGGTTTTAAGGCTTTAAGAAGGTAACATTCGCGGTTGGATTTGCCGAGTTGGAGCATAACAGTTTTGGGCTCGGAAAAGCCCAATTTATATGCAACGGAATATTTGTACTACTAGTTTAAATCAGATATATCGCACACTTTTTTTTTTAATTAAATTTTTCAACGATTTAAATTTTAGTAAAGTAAACATTTACAAGTACATTAATAAAAAGTAATTTTTTACCAACTGAACTAATATAGTGGAGTACTATACTTTATATCCTTAGTCTAGGCTAATAATGTAATACATTCTCATTCAATTCTAGTAAAATAATCTTGAAAAAATGTATAATAGTTTATCTACTAATATGATTAAATCGTGGGATAAAATCAAATTCAACTAATTTAAAATAATATTATTATTATATAGTACATACTATCTACAAATTTTTTAATAGATAATTATAAAATATATTTAAAAAATGTATAATAGCTTATATGCTAATATAATTAAATCATGGGATAAAAAATCAACTAATTTAAAATAAAATTATTAATATATAGTAAATAGAATTTAAAATTTTGTGAATATATATTTATAAAATATAAAAACTTCAGTTATATATTTTCCATCTTAAACAATTCAAATTTTACTACATAACTCATTTAATGTCAAACAAAGAAGATATTATATTATTTTTATTTTCAAATCATATAATCAAAAACTTTTCAAAATATCTAATTAAATATGAAGAAGTTATGTAAGTTGAGGCATTT
>JAOXYD010000001.1:18737356-18750086 GCA_028565735.1 Pinacopodium congolense
ATAAATGATATAGTTGCATTAAAAGCTCAAATGAAGGTCTTTAGTAAGCAATTGGAAAGTAGTAATTTGTGTTGAGGTCCTACAGCCTATAAGAGTTGTGGCAATGCTTCCCATTCGTCCCTATCTTTTTAAGTAGAAGATCCCTTTTCCCAAGAGCCTAAACAGTACCAATACTTAGGAAATTTTGATCGGAAAAAATGAGACCCATTTTCAAACACTAGTAGCTCATCACAAAACTATCAAATAATAAATTCTTAACTACCAAACTATGTAGTAGAGTGAGCTATGGTGGAACCACAAGGAGCTACGATGTAATTGGTATTTCTAATGTTGCAAAAAAAAACTAAAACTAAAACCCTTGATGCAATGAGAATTGAAAAAACTAAGATGAAACTAATTCAATTAATAAGATAAACACAATAAAAAATAAGGTAAAACAATTAACAAAATTAACAAAATGGGCTGAAGGTATCATTGAGATTCTAGGAAATTCATTAATCCTCAAACCTAAATAAATGGTGTTTTAGTTAGCTAAGACGTTATAATATGGATCTGAACAAACTCTCAAATCCTTAACCCTTCGAAAGTAGGTTAATCTAAAAAACTCTAGAAATGCCCTTAAGTCTACTATAATCTTGAATAAGCTCTCTATGTTTAATAGTGAATAAGCATTAGGTATTAGTGAACGACTGACTTAGGCTACTTAATCATAAGCTAGGAAGGTATAGCCTAAGGGATTGGAACCCTAGAAAAGTTTGTTAAGTTTACCCATAAATCTAACTAGTCTATTGCTACTTTCAAGAATTACTATGGACTATTACCTATCACACTCTCAACCCTAACTTTCAGAATATGAAATTACCTTAAAGGTGATCGAGTCTAAAGATAATATCTAAACGTTGGCAATAGACCTAAGTTCCCTTTGCAACATAAGCTTTAAAGCATCAAATCAAGACAATCCAATCACATTCTCATAATTAATTGTTTATCCTTAAAATACCTTCAAACCCTAGGAAAACTAGCACATTCTTAAATAAATGAAAACTAAGATTAGATAGACACAACCCATACTAACATAAGTATAAAAAAAAAATCCAGAAATCCTAAGTTAAATAAAAACTAAAATTAAATGATTAAATACCTAAGAACATACATCATTATAAAATATAAAGAAAAACACATTCAAAAACACCAAGAATAAATGAAAACCCATCAGAGAAATCACCACACATGCTATAAACTAAAAAAATCAAACCTAAAACAATAAGAAATCAAGCTTAAACAAATATAATTAAGGCTAAAAATGGAAATGAAAGACATCTATTAATATAAACACCAACATCCATACATTATCCATGATGTTCAACAACAAAACTCATCAAACATTCAATCTAGCTATATATAAACATGGAAATACGAAAAAATACAAGTATTTAATGATTCAAAAACAGTAAAAGCAACTTACAAAAAGAAAGCATGAAAATAAAAAAAAAATAAGTTAGAACCCTAAAACCTAAAGAAATTTAAAGAAAACAAGTAGAGAGCTAATAGAAATGACTATGGTAGCCTCTCCCTCTTGTCTACCTCTTAAGAGGTTTTTTGTACCTTTTACAATTAGGGTAAACCAACTTGAAGTGAAAAGTCTATTTTGTCCTTATTGTTTGCTGTCATATAGTAATACAGTGGTCTAAAGAGCAATATTATAGTCTAGTGACCCGTCGTATAGTTCCTAGTCTTTGAAGCTATTTAGGGGTTTGCTGAGCATCATATAGCTCTCCTTAACACCCTATATTGCTCTATTGTTGTTCCAATTTTTTCCAAAACTTCATGCTTTGATTCAAAACTTTTCCCAAGAAATTAATCCTGTCATTAAGCATAATATAACAAAAATGAGCACTTTTATACCAAAAATAGAGATGAATTCATCTTGAAATACATATAAAAACTTAATATAATTCAACCTTATCAAACCCTTACAATCATGGTTGGAGAAATTATCCTAACTTTTCATGGCAAGAAAAACAAAACTATCAAAACCCATTAGTCAATCCTCCAAGGAATGCTCCACCTAGTTTTAGATCCAATCCCCCTATTCAAGAGAAGTCTAGTGCAGACAAAACCATGTTTAGATACATTAAAAAAAACTAGGCAAGAGATGCGAGGTTAAGTTAAGGTAAGAGTTGCAAGGTTAGGTTAAGGATTTAGCCAACTAAGTGAGTTAGGTAGCTAGTCATATGAAAGAGCATGCACCTGGTCAACACTAAACCTAACCCAAGACTAATATGCTAAGGATATAACCCTTTAAAGTGTTAAGGAGGTAGTAAGTCGTGTCATAGAAAGGAAAGATAGTGAAAAAGACGTGAGGGGTAGGAAAGGAAAATGGAAATGAAAAAAATAAAGAAATAGAAAATGAGGAGTAAGAGTAACCCCATAGGCTTTTTGCTGACCTAGATTTGTAGCCATATAAGCCTCAAATTCCTTTTTTTCAAAGGTTAAAGAATGCCAGCTTAGAGAAGCAATTTGAGAAATTTATTGACATGTTTATGAAATGGCATAGAAATATCCTATTTTTCGAGGCCATTTCAAATGCCTTGTAATTCAGAATTGTTTAAGGATAACCTATCTAAGAAGAGAAAATTGGATGAAGGTGAAATTGTGAAGTTAACTGAAGAGTGTTCAATAACATTTTTAAATATTTACATCCTAAGCTTAAGGATCTGGGTAGCTTTACAATTCCATGTATAATAGGCAATTTATAAATCAATTGATCTTCAATGCACTTAGGAGTAAGAATAAATTTCATACCCTCATCTATCTTTGAGAAGTTAAGATTGGAAGAAACAATGCCTACTACAATTTCATTATAATTAGCAGATCATTTGGTGACATATCCATGGGAAATTGTTGAGGATATTTTGGTCAAGGTGGATAAGTTTATTTTCCTAGTTGATTTTCTTAGGTTAGATACGGAGGAAGATATCAAGGTGCCCATTATTTTAGGATGGCCATTTATGGCTATGGCCAGGGCACTTATTGATGTGTATGATGGTCAGTTGGTATTAAGACTCTAGGAAAAAAAGATATAATTTAACCCATTCTTGATCTTTAATATCAGTGAAGAGGAAATAAGTGATGTTTTAAATGTTTTGGAGGATAGAAAGGTATCCTTTAGTTTGTATCAATCTAAGAAGTTTTAACTTTTGGATAATCCAATCAAGTTTTTACCTAAGCCATCAATTGAGGAGCCACCTGAAGTAGAACTCAAGCCTCTTCCTAAGCACCTAAAATATGAATTTATGACTCCTTAATCACATTTACCTATCATTTTATCATCATCATTGAGTGAAGGTATAAAGGATAATTTATTAAGAGTCTTGCGAGATCATATAGGAGCCCTCGAATGAACTATAGTAGATAAAAAGGAATTAAGTCCTTAGAATTGTAACATAAGATTTTAATGGTAGACGAAGCAAGCTTGTAATCCATCCACAGTGAAAACAAAACCCAACTATGAAAATAAAAGTAGCAAAGAATGAAGTAGTGAAGCTATTACATGCTAGTATAATTTTTTTTATCTCTAATTTAGCTTGGGTTAGCCTAGTTAAAGTGGTACCCAAGAAAGGCGACAATGAGGTAGTCGAAAATGAAGAAAAAAAGATGATAACATAAGAAAGGTAACTAAATGATGTATATGTATAGACTATAGAAAATAAAATGACACCACTAGAAAGGATCGCTTTTCATTACCTTTCATTGATTGAGTCATAGAAAGATGAGCTGGTCATATTTTTCATTATGTATTAGATAGGTACAGTGACTATTTGTAAATTCAAGTACCCCTTAAGGATCAAGAGAAAAATACTTTCACTTATCCTTATGTCATATTTGGTTTTAGGCATATGCATTTTGGCTTATGCAATGGCCCTACAATATTTCAACTCTGCGTGATGGCAATCTTTTCTAATATGATTAAATTTTGCACAAAATTGTTTATCGATGATTTTTCAATATTTTGGACATCTTTTTATTCATATTTAGAAAATTTGGAAAATGTTCTTATGAGATATGAAGAGACAAATTTAGTGTTAAATTGGGAGAATTTGGGTTTTTTTTACACAAGAATCCACTGTAGTTAGCCATAAAATATGAAGTAAGGGAATAAAAGTAAATCAAACCAAAATAGATGTAATTGTTTAACTCCCACCTCTAAATTCAGCTCAAGTGATTAGGAGTTTTCTAGGATATGCTAGCTTTTATAGGAGGGTCATTAAGGATATTTTAAAAATTGTAAAAACTCTTACTAATCTTTTGACCAAGGATGCTATTTTTTATTTTGATGATAAACAATAAAATTAATAAAAAATATATGCTATTAATAAAATTATTTCAATAAAAGCATAAAAATTCACTAATATATAAAAAAATTATATAAATATAATTTTTGTACAGTAATAAACACATCAAATATATAAAGATACGACTTATAAAATAAAAATGTAAAGAGTATAGGGAAGAAGGAAACAAACAATATATGGTAATTCGAAGATGTCCACATTCTCTTTTATCAGTCCCTAACAAATCTTGTTGAGATTTTTCACTATAAACAAAAGGTACAACATTAAATATATAATCCTTTTTCTAGGCTCAAGGATAATCTTTTCAATCCTTTTTCGAAGTCTTAAGAATAACCTTATCCTTATAACTATTTTACTTTTACAAAAATGCACTTGGAAAGAATATCACTCAAGCTTAATTTAATTTATCTAGAGGCTTAGAAAGACTTGCGATGAATTCTAAAAATCAACGCAAAAATTCCCTAAAAATAACTCAAACTCAATCTTTTCACACAAAGTATTCCAATATGGAAATCACTTGTATGATTGAAAACTAAATACTTTGATAAAAAAAACCTACTTATAGGCCTAAGATCTTAAACTATCTGTTTATGGCTTTTGTCCAACTTTCTAGAGAATTAAACATATAGGCAAAAAGGATCATATTATCTATAATGTTTTCATCTAGGTTTAGGTCAGGCACTAACATTTTAAAACATTCAAAAAGAACCCTAACATTTTAGAAGCATTCAAAAAGAACATTAACGTTTTAAAAAAGTTTAAGAAAACCATGATCTAACATTGGATTCAGGGTTGTTTTTTAATGTTTTTTAAATATTAAGGTTCTTTTTTAAAACTTTTATAATGCCAAGATTTAACCTAAACATTAAAAAACGTTTGAGCAATAGCCATTCTAATGTCATTTTCTTTCTTAAGCAATAGTTTTGTCAGGCTTCAAAGACGTTGTAGTCCAATTGATCACAGGTCTACAATAACACCATTTTTTGCCTTTAAAATTGCCATGGAAGTCCCTAAAACACATAAAAAGTTGTCCAAAAGAAATCCAAATCAAGTTCATTCCAACATTATAACCTCTTTTATAACTCACACACACTTAAAAAATTTTCAAAAATATTTTTGACTCCTAAAAAGGACTATTTAAAATTCCTCTCGATTATACATCTTATATGCATATTTTAATTTATGAATAAGTCATGCATGAATGAGCCTTATCAAAATACCAAAATGAATTAAATGAAATCTACAATAAAAATTTCAAGTATTAACTTATAGAAATTCTAATTTTGTTTATCAATTCATCATTAGTTCTTCCTTGGTTCCAATACGGTACTTTATTTTGAATACCTATCTTTTAATAGAATAAAATATTAGTCAATTATTGTTTTGTCATCTTCAAAATAAGGTGAGCCTACCTTAGTTCAATAATATCCCACTTTTTAATGATGACAAAACCATTTGATCTTATACACTTAAAACAATCACAGGCCATTCTAAATCATTAAAATTTACTTAATACCATTTAGTAATCATTCGACATATAATCCTATACATGATATCATAAGAAATATAGCTAATTAAATTCATAAAAACATTTCAAACACAAGGGAATTTCAAAAAATTTATTACTACACAAAAAATTATCATAAACAAAAAATTCTCAAGGGTAACTCACTTTCCCTAAATTCATCATAATCATGGAACTCTTTTTACTAAAAAAAAATCAACTTCGAAAAATCTAATTCAACTCACAATTAGATTTAACTCATTTAGTAATTACCATCTCCCCCTAAATTGTTTGCTCCCCCTAAAATCATTCATTACATAAAAATTTAAAAATTCTTACAAATTCTTAATACTCTCCCTTAATAAACATAATATCGCATACATCTCTCCCCAATTTTAGAATAATCAAAAGGTAAAACTAAATAAACTTTAAGATCACTTAAATCCTAAACCTTAGTTCATAAATAAGCAAAAATCGTAAACATGAAACAAGCATTAGAAATCACAAAGAATTGCCACCTATTATACTATTTTGGTCTAATTATACCCTAACTTTTAATATATCAGTTAGAGGCAAGTACACCTCATTAACAATTAGTATAAATTGGTAAGTATTCGAGTATCGTTTTTGTAGGAATATGAATAGTAAATACTCAGTCAATAAGTGTTTAATAAACTAAATAACTTTAAATTGATTGAGGGGTAAAGATTGAGTGGTAAAAAAAAAAAGGAATTAACCAGAATAAATAAATAAAGTTCAATCTAAATAGGAGGAAATAAATTAAAAGTTTAAACAAAGAAAATTCTAACAAAGGCTTCAGATTTCAATTGTTTAATTAAACAAAGGAAGAAATTATTTGATAGATTTAGGGCATTTCTTTCCTAAACAAATGGAGAATAAAATGCATTAATCTTAAGAGCTTAAATCTAATTTCATTAGATCTATGAACCCTTTCAAAAGACTTTAAAATTTGATCCAACTTTAAATTTAATCATGTTACGTAATAACCTTCCAATAATAAAAATCCCATGATCATTGGTCCTTTGATCATCTAACAATCAAACTAAGATAGAAAATTCATGTTAGAATAAATTAAGCACTTTAATTACATTAAAACCTCCCTAACATGCACAACCCAATGACCCAATGAAAGAAAGAATAATATAACCAAAAAAAACCTAATCTAAACCCTAACTACAATTAAAAAAAAAAGAAACTTGACTCTCAATTATAAATCTTTTACATCTCACATGCCTCTCTTCAATCTCCCTAATTTTTTTTTTTATCTTCCATGTTCCTCTTTAATCTTCTATGTTTTTATAGTAAAAACCTAATCTAAACCCTAACTACAGTAGAAAAAAAATGAAACTTGACTCTTAATCGCTTGTGCTTCTCTTTAATCTCCCACATTCATCTTTAATCTCCCTAGTTCCTCTTTAATCTTCTATGTTTTTATGGTTTTATATGCTCTTAGGGATGGCTGTTAAGGATTGGAGACCTTAAAAGATGTCTAAAGGTGATTTTTCCCACTTTTTCTTCAAAAATTGCAAAAAATAAAATTTTTTTTGGAGAAAGTAACTAGTAT
This sequence comes from Pinacopodium congolense, assembly GCA_028565735.1. Taxonomy (NCBI): domain Eukaryota; kingdom Viridiplantae; phylum Streptophyta; class Magnoliopsida; order Malpighiales; family Erythroxylaceae; genus Pinacopodium; species Pinacopodium congolense. The sequence continues at coordinate 18,744,801 of JAOXYD010000001.1, forward strand.
ATATATAAGGAAAAAAAGTCAGTATAGGAGAGCAGGAGGCCAAAACTGGCACTCAGAAGCTATATACAAAGCAAAGAAAAGCAAGCTAAAAGGGGCCACAGGCGGCCTATAAAAGTAAAAAGCAAACAAAGAGCCGCAGGCGGCCCACAAAGAACACAAAAGTAAACAAAGAGTCACAGAGGGCCCACAAATAAAGCAAAAGCAAACAAAGAGTCACAGGCAGCCCATAAATAAGCAAAGCAAAAGCAAAACAAAGAATCAACAGGCGGTCCTCAGAGAAACTATACTAAGTAGTGAGTTTCCAAATATGACGCTGGGAGTTAGGGATCTGGAAACAGGACTCAAGGTTGATAAGCCGAAGATGGATAGTCTTAGAGATCTCTACAATAATAGCCGGGCGAGATCGATGGTGTCTGCTGAAAATGCAGTTATTCCTCTCATATCAAAGAAAGTAAACTGTGGTAGAGAGGACTAACCGTGAAACGATGTGCCTGAAATCCTGCCGCTGATGAAGATGGGTGGAAGCCCACTGTAGAAGAGGAGATCAGGAAATCGAAGGCCAAGTGATGGGGGTCTTCATCAAGAGAGAGCCCCAGACTAGAGAGGAAAACCTGGAATAAAAGAAAAGATGATCGTGTGTCTCAGGAGCGGAGTTGCATAAGATACAAGTCGAATCTCATAAGACACCAAATATCTTAAGTCTGTCCACAGTCCGAAGTCACCCCTGTGAAGCTAGCCAGAGGATAAAAGAGTGGCACGGGATATGCCCTGGAAACCAAAGGAGATGGTGGATCGGTTCCACTTGACGTCGGGCTCGAATAAGGTTCCATGTAGAGTCCACAGAGAAAACTCCAGATGAGTGACCTTTCCAAACCCAACTGTCGGAATGCCGCACCCGCGGTAGAGAACGAATGGAGGTGTAAACTTGTTGAATCAATCCCCCTCTGGAAAATCCCACTCCCAGAATCAATAGTCTCTAAGACCCTAGCATCCCAAGAGAGCTCAGCAGATGAGAGAATCCGAAAAGAAAACCGATCACACAAAGGCCCCTGATCCGGTAACCAGTAATCCTGCCAAAGTGAAGTATCATGTTCATCTCCAATAGAGGCAACTATAAGGCCACGACACCACTCCCGACTCAATAGAATCTTCCTCCATACCTAGGAGGAGCTGGAAGGAACTCAGATGTGCCAGAAAGATCTACCCCAAAGCAAAACTGCATGAACCCAGGTGGCCTAAGAAAAGGATCTATCGGCGAATAGGCCCAACACATACCTTAGTATGGTCGCCCTATTCCAATCTTGGACCCTCCTAACTCCCAAACCACCCTCCCTCTAAGGAAAACAGACTGACTCCCAAGCAACCTTAGCCCCATGATAGGACAGAGACGTACCCCTCTAAAGGAAAGCTAACAAAATGCTCTCAATGCGGCGGGAGATGATAGCAAGCAAGATGAACAGACCGAACCAGTAGACTTGAATAGAGAAGATTACTGATCAGATCAGCTGTAACCGACCCGTATAAGTAAGAGAGGTAGAAGTCCATAATATGATCTGAGTAAGAATATGTTCCACTAGCGGGAGGCAGTTTGCATGTCTCAGCTGAGCCGTGATGAGGGGAACACCTAGGTAACAGATCGATAGAGAACTAAGCTGAACCCCAAGAGCTCGCTGTAAGGAGGAGGACTCATCCACTATAATCCCAAAAAAGAACACCCAACTTTTAGTTAATCTCATAGTCAAACCAGAAACTCGCTCTAAATCAGCCAGAGCTTGTCTAATAACCTCAAGATAATCTGAATCTGCCCGACTGAAGATCATCAAGCCATCCGCGAAGCTGAGACGAGTAAGAGATGTTTGCCCAAATTGCCAATGATATCGAAAGCTAGGAACTGCAATAGCCTCCCGCAGAATCTCATCAAGACCCTCCATTGCTAAAACAAAGAGGTAAGGCGAAAGGGGATCTCCCAGATGCACCCCCCAAGTCGTCGAGAATTAACCATGCAGTGCCTCATTAAAGGCCACTGAAAAATGTGCAATCCGGAGACACGCCTCAATCCAACCAACCATACAGTCAGGAACACCAATAGTCCGTAAACCCAGAATAATAAACTCCCAACTGATAGTATCGAATGCTTTACGAATATAAACCTTGAGAGCACACTGTGGAGGTGAACAATCAAGGTGATAATCGTGAAGCAACTCCTGAGAAAGAAAAATGGCATCAGCAATCTGCCGCCCCGAGACAAAAGCCATCTAAGCATGACCAATCACCTCAGGAAGAACCTCTCTAAACCAATTTGCAACGACCTTTGAGATACACTTATAAAGGGCATTGTAGTAGGAAATCGGTCTAAAATCACCCATAGTCTGTGGGTTCTCCAACTTAGGAACCAAAGTGATCCTAGTGGAGTTCACCTATTGAGGCATGACTGAGGAAGAGAAGAAATGCCAGATTGTTGCACGGAAGTCTGCGTCAATAATATCCCAACACCTCCTATTGAAGAAAGAGGTATAACCATCAGGCCCCAGGGCCTTATCCTTCGGGATGGAGAATAAAGCAGAATGGATCTCCTCATCTGAAACCGGACTCACCAAACCCTGAACAAAATCATCTGGGATGCACCAAGTGAAGTATCTAGCAGCATCAGCAGAAGGGGCCAAAATGCAAAAGTGAAGAATACCCTAAAAATAATCCACAGCCAACTGCCCCAAAGCCCCTTTATCGGTGATAAAGGTGTTTGCCAAATCCTATAACCCCAACACCCTACCTCTGACCTGTCTGTGAAGTATGAAGCAATGCAAAAAACTGGTGTTCTGGTCCCCTAGGGCCAGCCACTGAATCCGAGATATTTGCCTATAAAAAGAGTCCTCATCCTGAATCAATCTGGAGTACTGACGGGCTAGGTCACGCTCAGCAACACCTAAATCAGTGGAGAGAGGAGAAGCATCCAAAGCTGCTTGAGTTGCAGTCCAACGGGTCTGAGTCTCCCTAACTCGAGTAGAAATATGGCTGTAGTCCTAAAATGAAGAGACTTTAGCTCATGCTTCAGCAAGCGGAGTCTGTGGGTGAAACGAAACATCGAGTCTCTACTCACTAGAGCAGTCCACACCCTCCTAACATGATATGAAAAGTTAGGATGATCTACCCAACATTTCAGAAACTTGAAAGGAGTAGGGAGACAATGTATTTTAACTCCAAACTGAATAACTAGAGCATTATGATGAAAGATGTCTCAAGGGAGGACCGTAGTAAAAGTAGAAGGCCAATCGAAAAACCAAGTGGAGCTGCCAAAACTCCAATTCAGACGCCGAAGAATAGAGCCCAGGCCCTTCTGGTCATTATGCCAGGTGTATCTCAAACCTCGGATTGGAAACTGAATAGGCTCAGTATCCCGAATACACTACCCAAAATCATCCATAGTGTTGAAATCACCGATAACCAACCAAGGCATACCACTGAAACGCTCAGCCTCCTCTCGAAGAAAACCCCAGAGGCCTCGGTGAAAACACTGATCAGAAGACCCATAGACCACTGTAAAGCCAAAAGTAGTACCCTCCAGTAGACATGTCACCTCACAACTAATACTCTAAAGAGTAGTCTCATAACTCCGAACCTCAAACAAGCCTGGATCCAAAAAAAAACAGAATGCAACAAGACAGTTGCTTCATCGCATTACTGATGAAATCTCATCCCTGACATGAAACAGAAATAACCCCCGCTAACCTTGAAAGAGCGACTTTGGTCTCTAGAAGACCAACTAAACCAAGATCATGTAGGCAAATCCAATCTCGGACTGCGCGCTGAGAACTGGAGCCATTAAGGCCCCTAATATTCCAACTTCCTATCATAGGAAATGGAATAATCAATCAGTAGGTATCAACTAGAGGGGCTAGCCCTTACGCCTATGCTGCCCTCAAGCGACCTCGAGAAAGGAAGGGAAGCTGACAGGCTATCGAGAGAGAACTCGCCAAAGGGACCAGCAAATCTGGAGCCATTGCTACTGCTAGGAACAAATGCCTCAGAATTCATGAGGTAAGGCATCTGGTTGGGGGAAAGCCTCCTTGTAGCACGAACAGGGCTGGGTGTCCTACTCTGGGAAGCTCTAGGTGGGCCAGAAATCCTTGGCCTTGGCTCAGAGGAGTGGCGGGGTGAATGACAAGGAGCAGAGCATCTCCCTGAAGCAATAGGAGACTGTCCCAAGGATCCTTGACAACCGAGAGCGGGAGCTAGAGAAGGCAGAGAAGCCCCCTAGACAAAAGAGCATGGATAAGGGAAGTAGCAGGGGGAATTGGGGCTGTAGACGAATCCATCACTGCCTGAACTGGATCAGAAGTATCCAACACTCCAGGAGTAAAAGAAGGAGGGGCAGGACTCTGGGAGATTGGCTGAGAATCCTCCTGGGGCAGTTGGTCGAAATCACTCCTCTGGGGGCAGCTGGGGGGTGATGGGGGTAGAAGAGGCACAAGAGTGACCAAAAACTCGGCAATGGGAGCATCGTCGGGGTGTCTAGTTATACTCAACTTGAACTCGGATTGACTCAGGATTGATCTCACATGTAATCTCAAGCTCTTGGACGGGCTCAATAGTAGTTGATATCTCAACACAAAGTCGAGCAAAGGAGAGGCTGGATCGGTCAAAGTGTACTGATCACAACTAAGTGGGTGACCAAGCCTACTAGCCAAAAGCCCTAAGTAGCGCCTATTCCAGAAGGGAAAAGGAAGGTCATGAAATTGAACCCAAACTAGAACTCGGGAAACTCGGGACTTGTCGAACACAAAGTTCGGGTGCCATTGCTGTAAAAGTAAGAACTTCCACCCAAAGGTCCAAAGGCCCTTCTCAAGAATCAATTGAAGGGCCTCCTTGGAATGAAAATGGAATAAGAAAAATCGCGATCCTGGAGAGTTAACAGACTCGAGACCAAGTGTTTTCCAAGCTCGCATAGACAGAGACTGCATAGCCAGAAAAGACATAATATGCCTCGGAAAGAAACCAACTAAATAGCAGGTCCACTTGGGAAGATACGAAGAAATATAAGCAAGTGGGATCATCACTGGCCCAATAGTAATATTAGGCTGCATGCCCGAAAATTGACCCCTAGAATTGACTTGGGCAACTCAGAGTCTGTCACCCCAAGAAAAATTAGAAGGCTTTTTCCCAGCCTTACCCTACTTATTCTTGCCTAATTTTCCAGAATTCACATGCAAGCCAGGTGTTACTTTAGAATTTAAAGGAGGAAAAGGTTGAGGAAAACCTCCACCAAAGTTAGATTGCTTGGTTGGGGGT
>JAOXYD010000002.1:12725-23988 GCA_028565735.1 Pinacopodium congolense
AGAAAGCATCCCAGAGGCGTCTGCTCTTTTGGAGGTAAATCTCGCACGTACACAAAAATTATCCACATTTATATGCATGTAACATGATACTGAAGAAGGACCTTGAAGAAGCATCATACCGAAATGCTGTTGGGTACATTCACCACAATATGTCACGCATCAGATGAATGCAACGGAGAGGAATTATTTAATCTCTTATAATAATAATAATAATATATTTATTAATAAATAATGAGACTGTAAGACGTGAGTCTAAGCCGCCTTCAAGATTTCTCCTCAATTTCCTTCTGCTCTCAACGCCGCAACTCACCCCAAAGCAACGGACGTTCTTTTTTGGATCCTTTCGGTTGCAGTCGCAAGTAAGTCTCTACAAATTGGGATTAAATTTCAGGTCATTATCCTCTCGCCAGTCTCTTCTACTCGAAAAGAAGAAGACTTCAGCTTCTCAAGGTCAGTTTTCTTTTTCTTTTTCATTCTTTTCTAGTTTCTATTTTCATATCTAGCGTCTGCGGGGTATAAATGCGTGTTCTCTAGACGTGATGGAGTTTGATCCCGATTCTGACGCCACAAGCCTTGACTTGGAAAATCCAGACCCACATGGTAATCATTCTCAACATTCCTTCAATCCCTCCACTTCCGACTCTATTCTCGAGCCCTTTGAAGGTCTGGAATTTGACACCGAACAGTCTGCCCGCATTTTCTACAATTCATATGCTCGCCGTATTGGTTTCAGCACTAGGGTCAGCGTCTACCAGCGCTCTCGTCGAGATGGCTCTATCATTTGCCGCCAAATTGTGTGTTCTCGTGAAGGGTTCCGCCGCGAGGCCAATGAGAATCGGTCTAAACGACAGCGTACTGTTACTAGAGTTGGGTGCAAGGCTCAATTGACTGTAAAGAAACAAGATTCTGGGAAATGGGTTGTCACTAAATGGGTTAAGGAACACAATCACGAGCTTGTGCCTCCTGATATGGTGCATTGCCTCCGATCTCATAGGCACGTGTCCGGTCATGCGAGAAGCCTCATTGATACACTCCAAGCTGCTGGCATGGGCCCAAGCGGAGTTATGTCTGTGCTTATTAAAGAATCTGGGGGAATTCATAACGTTGGCTTCACTAAAGTGGATTGCCAAAACTATATGAGTAGTAGCAGGCAGAGGACTCTTGGGTGTGGTGGTCAGGTTGTTTTGGACTATTTAAAGCAAATGCAGGCGGAGGATCATAATTTCTTTTATGCCGTTCAAGGTGATTTTGAGAACTCAACAGGAAACGTCTTCTGGGCTGATGCAAATTCAAGAATGAATTATAACTACTTTGGTGATACTGTTACTTTTGACACAACATATAGAACAAACCGCTACAGGGTTCCATTTGCACCATTTACTGGGTTGAACCATCATGGGCAGCCAGTGCTATTCGGATGTTCATTACTTCTGAACGAGTCAGAGTCATCTTTTGTGTGGCTATTTGAGACTTGGCTGGCTGCTATGTCTGGTCGGCATCCCATCTCAATCACAACAGACCAGGATCGAATAATCTGGGCAGCTATTTCGCAAGTTTTTCCTGAGACCCGTCACCGATTTTGTAAATGGAATGTTTTTAGGGAGGCTCAAGAGAAATTGTCTCATGTTTATCACTCTCATCCCAATTTTGAAGCTGAGTTTCAAAGGTGCATCAACTTGACAGACACCATAGATGAATTTGAGACATGTTGGGACTCACTTCTTCGGGGATATGACCTTGAGCATAGTGAATGGCTTCAGTCAATGTATGATGCTCGCCAGCATTGGGTTCCAATTTATCTCCAGGATACATTTTTTGGTGAGATGTCCATAATGCAAGGAAGTGATAGTATTAGCTCATATTTTGATGGGTATATAAATGCGTCCACAAATATGCAGATACTCATCAAGCAGTATGAGAAGGCAATTGCCAATCGCTATGAAAAAGAAGTAAAAGCAGATTATGATACGGTGAATGCCCTTCCAGTCTTAAAAACACCATCGCCTATGGAAAAACAAGCAGCAAATCTGTACACAAGGAATATATTTATGAAATTCCAAGAGGAATTAGTTGAGACGCTTGCTTATACTGCAGTAGTAATTGATGACATGGGATCAACAATTACTTTTCGAGTAGCAAAGTTTGGTGAAGATCACAAGGCTCACTTGATTAGGTTCAATGTTTTTGAAAAGAGAGCTAGTTGTAGCTGCCAAATGTTTGAGTTTTCAGGTATCATTTGTAGACACATATTAGCAGCTTTTAGGGTAACCAATGTTTTGACACTTCCATCACATTATATTTTAAGACGGTGGACTAGAAATGCCAAAAGTGGGGTTATATTGGGCGGAAACTCTCTTGGAACTTCCAGTAATTCTTTGGGGTCCTTTGCTGCTCGCAGTGATAGTCTATGCAGAGAAGCCATGAAGTATGTAGAAGAAGGAGCAAGATCAGAGCATATCTGTAATGTGGCAATAAATGCCCTTCATGAGGCCATGAAGAAGATTGCTGCTGCTGCTGCAGACAAAAATGGTCCTGCAGGTGTAGTAGATACTATAAATGAAGGCAATCGAGAACAGCACAAATTACACTGTCTGGTCAGTTCCTTTCTCATATAAGACTGTTATACCTTTCTTTTCTGCTATTATAAGATGTTTGTGAATATTTCTATGAACCTCTTGATTGTTCTTCCACACTGTGTTGCTGAACAAGGATGTAGCAATATGATATTCTTAACTTCTTTTGCCTTCTTTGGTTTTACTTTTAAAAATACGACATGTACAGCATTAGCCAAGTAATTAGAGGAAGTCATCTTCTGCACTTCCCATGGAAAACATGGTCTGTAGAATCTGCTTATTGGTCACAAGAAATCGCCATCTTGATGTTCTTTTGAGGCATGGCATGAAGTTTTTTCTGTGTTCATTTCAAATAAGTTATAAAGTTATTTGGTTGTATTTTTTGTATAGGATGACGAGGATGAGAAAATTGAGGGATTGACAATGGAATTGGAACATGCAAGTGAGCGATGTGAAGCATATCGAGCGAAACTGGTGGTGGTACTAAAAGATATTGAGGAGCAGAAGTCGAAGATATCAGCTAAGGTTCAGAACCTGAGGCTTAATCTGAAACAGTGAATCAAATCCCTCTCTTTTTTCTTTTTGGAAAAAGTAACTTCGATGAAACAAATGTATAGATACAGTGGTTGCATTACATTCGGACTTCATGAAAAAGGTTCTTTGAAAATACATCACAAACTAACAGTAGCATTAGTTGAATGAACAATCTATAAGGTCTCCATTAACAGTAGCATTAGTTGAATGAATAATCTATAAAGTCTCTATTTCCTGAATAATTAGTGGTAGGATACAAATGTACAGGTAAAACACAGACGACTACCATAATTAAGTCCGGGTTTAGTATAATAAGTTTAGAGCCCTTAGATATCACTTCTGTTTTTTATTATTATTTGTATTTTTATTTTTTGTTTTTGTGTTTTTATTTTTTTATATAAAAAAAAATGTTTAGTTGACATTTGTAATAAAAAAATAAATAATAAAAAATATTTGATTAAAATTTATGATAAAAATAATTTAATAGTAATAATTAAATATGAAATAAATTTAAATTATTATAAATTTTATTTTTAAAATACAGAAAATTTCATTTTTTATTTCTCTATTTTTGTTTTTATTTTTTTATTTTAAAAATAAAAAATAAAAAAAAAATACAATTAATCGTATTTTTTTCTCTATTTCTCTATTTTTAAAAATAAAAATAGAAAAATATAAGGGTTTAGTTTGTTGTCATTTATTTTTTTTCTGTTTTTTTGTTTTTGTTTTTAAAAATATTTTATTTTATTTTTCTTTTTTCAAAATCGGAAAAATAAAAATAGAAATAAAGAAATAAGAAAAAGATGTTTTTTTTATATTTTAAAAATAGATTTTTTATATTGAATAATTAATACATTCTATTGACTAATGATGTATTTTTAACTTGTATAAAAATATTTTGGTCCATTAATTTAAATTTATTTAATATTTAATTATTATTATTTAATTATTATAAATTTCAAATAAATATGTTTTTACTTTTTATTTTTTTATTATAAATATCAACTAAACATATTTTTTTAAAATAAAAAAATATAAACACAAAAATAAGAAATACAAACACAAAACAAAAGAAAAAAGAAAGAGAAGTGATATTAAACGCCCTTAAGTGAAACCAAACACCCTCTTTTTAAATTTATTTTTATTGTTTACTGTTGTATTTAAAAAAATTGCTGAAACAATATATTTATTTGTTTCTATTTTATTTCTTGTTTTAAAAATAAATTTTTTTTATACAAATACAAAATTTATGTTTTTGTATATTTTAAAAACAAAATAATATTTTATGAAATTTATTTCGAATTTTTTAGTAATTTTTTATTGATAAAAATTTTAAAATTGAATCAATTTAAATACATTTTGTCATTGAATTATTTTTATATAAATATTAATTAAATAATTTTATGTTTTTAATTTTTAATATAAATATCAACAGATGTATTTTTATTTTTAATAAAAAACAAAAGAACAAAGTAATATATGAAATTAAAAATTAAAAATCACATACAAATAGTAATAAAATCAAAATAGTGTCTTAATTTGTGCTATTTACTATACCGATGAAGATTTTTTTTTTCAGCTCACATACGATGAGACCTGAATTGGCATTGTGAAAAAATGGAAGGGTAGTTCGGTCATTTAATATCTAGTAAAATAAAATAAAATAAAATAAAAATGAATAATGAGGCCAAGACCCGGCGTGTCAAATTAGAAGTCAGGGAAGAGCGAGCCAGCGAGCGAGAGAGCTGAGTCGGGGCGCGGGAGAGCTTCGTCTGACGGTTTTTGGTGTGGCCATGCCATATCATGACATGACATGAAGGATGCAGAGTTGTTCCATTTCATGACACCACGCACCACTGTCCCTTTCTTTCTTTGTGCTTGTTTCTCTCCTTAATCTAGCTGCTTCTCCCTAACCCTAAGCCGCCGCCGTCTTTTCTCTTCACACCTTCTTCCTCCCTCCCTCCTTCCCTGTTTCGCAGGCAAGGCAAGGCAAGGCAAGGCAAGGTCAGCTTTCTTCTCCCATCCACATTGTTGGCAATTCTTCTATTTTTCCTTTTGAACATTAATTCAAATAAAGAAAATATTTTCTTCATGTTAATTCAGGTAAGGAAATCGTATTTCTTTTATTATCGCAAGAGAATTGAAATTATTCGTTTCCTTTTTTGATTGGATTTATACTTTTTTTTTTCTTTTGTCTCTGCTTGTTTCGGGAGGAAGTACAATTTTTTTGAATAAAACTTGAGCCTTGGTTTTTTTATAATAAATTTGTGGCTTTTACCAACTGTACGGTTATATCAAAATTTTACCACCGCTTATTCCTTTGATTTTTGATTTATGTTTATTCTAATCCTTTTTTTTTTCTCTGTTTTTGTTTTTTTAATAAAATAGTCGCAATCCTTCTACCCTAAATACTCATGACAGATACTGAGATGCCAGCCCAAGATTTGGAAGATAAGCCTGGTGTCAAACCTGTTGAGGACGGTGTTCAAACGCAACAGAATCAACAATCCGATGAACGCCACCAAGCGTCTGCCGGCGACAACACCGTCACGTTGCCGTCTGATGTTCCGATGACCGATGTTCAACCTCCTTCTCATGATTTGCCTGATGGTCAAGGTCCTTATCAAGATAAAATTTCCCCTGCTTCTAATGGTAATGACGTCGGAAAACCTGATCAGAAGAAATTGAATGGTGCGCATGAAGATAAACCCGCCCTGGAGTCCAGTCCTAGTGGTGCCCGCGGTGAAAAATTGCCCGAACAAAAACTTGGTCGTGGTGATAGGGAAAGTTTTGAATGTCAACCTGAAATTGCCACCCCTCATCCACTTAAAAAGTATTCTACTCATAAATCAAAGCATGACGTTTTGTCCAAATCCAAGAGTGTGTGGACTGATGTGGAGGTAAGTTGAGTAAAGGCGTTTAATATGTATTTTGTTATTACGAGTGTTCAACAAGAGACTTGTCTTCTTTTTGGCCTGCAGAGCGGGGAGGCTGACGAGTCTGGAAACCCAGAGGAGCGGGCAGCATTCATGAAGGAGCTTGAAACTTTCTACAGGGAAAATGCTTTGGAGTTCAAGCCTCCTAAGTTTTATGGAGAACCATTGAATTGCTTGAAGTACGTTTAATTTTGCAGTTGATTTTGATTAAAAACCACTCTCCGCTTTCTTGTATTTACGGGCTAATTTCTGCCATTTTTTTGTAATGGAGTTAGGTTATGGAGAGCTGTCATCAAATTGGGTGGCTATGAAGTAGTATGTGTGCATCTCTGCCTTTATACATAATATTCTGGATCATGTTGGTTTAACGATATCACTGCAGTTATCACTTGCTTTCACTACCCTGCCTTTGATGTTCTGTGCTCGAGCAATCTTCATGAGTTATCAGGCGCTTGCGGACATTAATGTATGATTGTTATTTTCCACATTTTTAGGTCACTGCTTCCAAGTTGTGGAGGCAAGTTGGAGAGTCTTTCCACCCTCCTAAGTAAGGATTGCTTTGGACCTGCATACTTATGGTTCTTTACTTTATTTTATCCAACGACATAATTGATACATCTTATACATGACTGCATACAACATGTTTATATCTGTACCAAATTATTTATAGGTATTTCATGTGATGTAATGTATGTCAATCAACATTTGGATGAATTGACTTGTTAACCAAATGTGTTATCTATTTATTTAAACTTGTCATTCTGTCTTTCCCACAGGACCTGCACAACTGTCTCCTGGACATTCCGCATTTTCTATGAAAAGGTAATGCTTTTCAGTTCCAAGATGCTAAGTTGATGTTCCGTATTAGCAGTTGGTGTTATGTTTAACCATGATCACGGGAGATTCCTGCATGTGAAATTGCCACCTTGCTTCTCTGTAGCAAAAGCTATTTTACACCAATATCACCCCAAAGAAGGAAGTGAAAACTACTCTTACCCCAAAGAGGGAAGTGAAAACCCTTTTCATTTAACACTCTGGCAATAATACTGATTGTCCGCTAGGACTTGTTAAAGCCTCTAGCAAACCTTGTCGGCAGCTTCTGCCACATCCAGTGATAGAAGTTCAAAATTTTCTTGAATCTCAAGGCCATAATAATACTATCTGTGCTTGTATTGCCAAATCTGATTAGTTGTCCATCTATGATTGTTGAAATCCATTACAAATTTTGTTCACTTAGATGTTTTCGTCAGACCAATCAATTATTACTCTCTGGTTGATCGCCGCCGTTACTTATTATTTTAGACTATATGTCTTGTTATCTTCATGCTTTGCATTTACTTGCTGCAGGCTCTTTTGGAATATGAAAAGCATAAAAGACAAAATGGTGAGCTCCAGCTCCCAGGTTCGCCTGTGCATCAGTCAACTAATGTTGAAAAAGAGGTAGCGCCTTGTTACTTAATTTGCTCCAAAGATCTGGAAAGAAATCTGTAACTTAGTAAAATGTGTAGTTTAACCAAATTACTTGATGTTTTTGTTCAATTGCTTCATCTGTCTGTTGTTTGTAATGCTAGACCAAAAAATATTCCTATTTGCTGTTTGTCTTTCGCTTAGCTTTCCTTTTATCTTTTGATCTTCAGACTCTCTCTCTTTCCCTCTCTCCCTCTCTCCTGAGTTACTAGTTCTTTATGCAGGCAAGTGGCTACCAACCACCAGGGTCAGGATCAGGCAGGGAAAGAAGAATTGCTGCAACTCGTGCTATGCAGGGTTGGCATGCTCAGCGTCTCATGGGGTATGGCGAGATAAGTGAGCCTATCATTAAGGTTGGTTGAACATCTAGGCAGCACTTAGTAGAACCTCTGTAATTTTCTTTCATTTTTTATATAATGTGGACTGTTATAGTGCCTTCTATTTTTTGTTTTATACAGGACAAGAACTTGAATTCTGCAACTAAGCGTGAAAAACCTCTGAAAAGCATTGGTAGGCAACCAGTCTAAGGATTTCTCTGGCTAGTTTGTTGTTTATGCCAAGTCTTATTTTTCTGTTCTGGTTGTTTGAATCAGGAATACAAAAACAGAAGCCTAATAGCATGGACCTTACTGACAAACATGGAAATAATGAAGCAGATAGAGAGTTAAGATTGTTTCTTATTTCCTCTACATCTCAATTAATTATTTCCATATATCTGTGTTTTTGTTGTGCTAGTTTGTTTCGTGAATAGAAGCATTGTGTTTACATGGATTCATCTTTATAATGGCATTCATTGAGAACTGTATATTGTATATCTCTCTACGTAGATTGTGTTAGCCTGTCCTTTATATTATTTTTTTACCTGAACAAAGAAAAATCATTAATCAGCTGCACCTTTGCAACTCTTTTTTAACTTGCACCTTTGCAACTCTTTTTTTACTTTTTCAACTTTTGTGACTAGACTGGAGGCAGAGATTGTTGACATTGGGCCTCCTGCTGATTGGGTTAAGATCAATGTGCGGGAAACTGTGAGTAACTATTTTGCTGTTTTCTTACAAGTCTCCATTTTCTCATCTCATACTGACTTTGCATTTTTATTTATTTGTCAAATTCCTTATACTGTGATAACTCTCTCTATGCTCAGAAAGATTGCTATGAGGTATATGCTTTGGTCCCTGGGCTTTTGAGAGAGGAGGTGAGAAATTCCTTGAAATCTTTTAATTTATTTCCTCTGCTTCTTGCTGGGTTTGGGCCTTTTTTTAACCCTTACATTAGTGATAAAATGGTCACCTTTTTGTTTGTTGCATCCAGTTCGAATGATCTTTAGGGGGAGAAAAACTATAAATTGTTTTGTTGTCCTATTAACCCATAATCTTCACTAGAGACTCATGAAAGGCACAGATGGTTGATGATGAATTATGCACATCCACCCAGACACACACCTATATGCTTGCATACAAACAGAGAGAGGGAACAGTTTGGATCATTGATGGGAGAGTCTGTGATATGAATTCATATGTTTGATTAGGTGACCAAATGGACTTGGCATAATGGACATGAGAGTAGTCTTCATTTACAATCTTAAACACCTATAGGGAAACACCTCCTTAGTGGGTTATTGAGTGATTTCTTGTGGAAATAAATCATGCACTCAGATTTAGGTAATGTTCCTTTGATCGTTTGGTAATTTGGCTCACTAGCATAGTGTTTGATCTGTTATTTGAGATAGTCCATTTTTGAGCTGCAGTCTTAAGTTCATTATTCTTGTAATGCAACTGGTGCCTTCCTGGTGCTGCAAGAGCCTTGGCATCAGTTAAAGGCTGGAAGTTTTGTACCATTTTCAAGCTTAAAAATGTTTCCTAGTACTGGGGTTAGGAGTTTTATTTTCAACTTTTATCTTCTGGTGGATTCAGGTGCGAGTTCAGTCAGATCCTGCTGGACGCCTGGTCATAACAGGTCAACCCGAGCAGCTCGATAATCCTTGGGGCATAACACCATTTAAAAAGGTATTTTTAGTTCTTTTTGCTGCGTTTAAAGGTTCAAAGGTCTATCCATATTTAAGGCTACTAGTTTAACGTGATTGAAGAATCCAAGGAGCTGTATACTCATTGCATTGCAGGGGAACATTGTTAACACCTTGAGGCTAGGTTACTAAAGTGGTCATAGTCATCATGTTGTTATTTATTATATGAGAGTACTAGTGCTGTATTTGAGTATGAAATATGTCATGTTTAACAGGAAATAATTATTAGTTTCTTTGTTTGGCTTTGTTAAGCAGGTGGTAGTCTTACCTTCTAGGATTGATCCGCTCCATACATCTGCTATTGTAAGTCTGCATGGTCGACTCCATGTACGTGTCCCCTTTGAGCCGTTATCAAGCTGACTTTGTTTATATCGGTCGGATGCATCAGTTTTCCAGGGTAGAAAAGTAGAAGACAAATGTGTGGAGGTGGAAACTGGAACCATCTCATTATGTCAACAGTTTTCGTTTCCTTTAGGATATGTGGAATTAGCTTTAAATATTAGGCTTTGTAGATACGTACTGATACTGTGCAGTGTTACTGAGTAGTTGTGGAAGAGCTTTGAACTGATTTAACTTAGAGCAATGGCATTTGAATTAGACTGCGAGCTTTTACTGCGGTTAGAGCAATCCTAGTACTTGATGGCATCCTCCCGATTTGGTTGTTTTCACTTGGGAAGTCCAGAACAAATAAAGAGTTGCAAGGCCGAGTCATTTTCCTTGATTACTACATTTCACATATATAGGCACTGTAGGTTATTACCTGTTCTTCTATCTCCAGTCACGACTACTTAAATGATCCTGAGAAAGCTGAAATTGGAACTTAATCTTGACTCTGATGTGTTGGATATAATCTGATGGTCACAATTTTATTTAAAATAATGCTCTATCTCCCAAAAAATTTGCCTTAAAAATGAACGACTAGCTTGAACTAGGATGGAGTTATCATAACATGTCGTTGGATGAGGCAGATCTTTGGGTTGGTTATATACCTGAACGGGTGAGTGCAATTGCCTACTGCTTACATATCAAGAACTTGCTTCAGCACTATTTCTTGTGTTCCCTCATACCCCTGATGGCGAGACCTGCATCCATTGCACAAGTAGGATGCCATTGATTTCAGTAAGTATTGGTCTAAGGGAGCTAAGCTTGGATGAAGGTCGGAAGTACGTTTGAGCTGCCCTAATAGTTGCTACAAACCTAGTCACCCAGAATGGCTTAATGAAGATGGCGACTGGCGTTCGTGATGCGTATGTTCACATTCTCAATTCCTCCATATCCATATTTACATTTATCTCATCTTAGAACTAGTTATACCGCATACATATTCTCTCTAGTAGTACTTGTACATTATATATATGGACATATAAGAACTACAGGCCGACGGACCGTGGATATTTATAGCGCCTTACAACAATAATAATATAATAATATAATAATTATTTTTATATTTTTAATAATATCTATAATATTACTATATAGAAGCTGGCTATCCTATATATTTATATATAGAATTCAAATCATCGATATCCTCGTGCTTTGGTAAGTTTTTATAGTTTCAAAACTATTACTTAAGTTTTTATAGTTTCAAAACTATTAAATAAGTCTTTAAAATTTTAAATTACTTTTACTGTTAGTCCCTTCGTTATTTTTATCTTATATAGACTAACGATAGTGCCATCATGTGGGTATGTCACTTAGCATTTGATTAATAGTTAAAGTAATTTAAAATT
>JAOXYD010000002.1:24088-48141 GCA_028565735.1 Pinacopodium congolense
GTGGGTATGTCACTTAGCATTTGATTAATAGTTAAAGTAATTTAAAATTTTATGGACCTATTTGATAGTTAATCAAACTATATAGATATAATTAATAGTTTATTAAAATATAAGGATATAAATGATATTAAATTTAATAAATAAATTATTTCAATAATTAAAATGAGATTTTTAATAATTAAAGAAATATGTGTTATAAATATTGTATTCTTTTAATAAAGTAATAAATTAAAATTTAAAAAATCAAAAAAATTATACAAATATTTTATTTTTTTAATAAATTCAATATCTATACTATTGCATATATATGAGAGTAATGCAAATAAATTTATCATATAAATAATATATTAATAATTATTTTAAATTGATAAAAAATTTTGTTGAAAATAGTTTGATTTAATTATAATTTTATATAACTTAAGCTACTTTTTTATATTCAATTTTGATTGAACCTAAATAAAATAATTTAAAACTTTTTTAAATTTAAATATGATTTATATCTTAAATTTAAATATATTTAAACTTAATTTAAGTCATCAATTTTAGATAAAAATTAACTTGATTAGTTAAAATTTTTTAATTCAATTTAAAATAAAATTAATAACTTAAAACAAATTTAAATAAAATTTATCTTTTCATTTTTTCTTATAAAAACTTTTTAAATGTTTTTTATAATATTTTTAATATAGTTAAGAAAAGGTCTATATATCCAAATTTACATGTGCTTCATATTATTTCGAGTAAAATTTTAAATAAAAATAAAGATTAACCTATTTTATTTAGATCTAAAAAAATTGAATATTAAAAATCCTTTTAAGTTTATATAAAAAATTTCTTTTCATATATTAAAGATTCCGAAGACGAATAAAATAATAGTTAAAAGGATTTTTAATACTTAAATTGAGTTTTAATATATTTAAATTAAAATTTAAATCATATTTAAATTTGAATAAGTTACAAATTATTTTATTTAAATTTAATCAAAATTGAGTATAAAAAATTCGTTTAAATTATATAAAATTATATTTAAACCAAACCATTTTTAATTAAATTTTTTTATCAATTTAAACTAATTACTACTATATTATTTGCACGATAAATATATTTGTATTATTATCACATATATGCAATATTATAGATATTGAATTTATAAAAATTAAAATATTTATTTGATTTTTTAAAATTTTAATTTATTACTTTATTAAAAGAACATAATATTTACAACACATTTTTTAATTAATAATAATTTTATTTTAATTATTAAAATAATTTATTTATTAGATTTAATATCATTTTAATCCTTATAATTTAATAAACTATCAATTAAGTTCCTATATTTTAATAAACTATCAAATAAATTTCTAAAATTTCAAATTATTTTTACTATTAATTCAATGTCACGTGGCATATCTATGTAGCGCTATGTGGAGATGCCACGTGATATTGTCGTTAGTTCATGTAAGATAAAAATAATTGAGGAACTAACGATGAAAGTAATTTGAAATCTTATGAACCTATTTGATAGTTTTGAAATTATAAGAATTTAATTGATAGTTTACGAAACTACAGAGGATCTAAATAATTTTAACCATTATATATATATATATATAGGCACACTTGCAACATGATACGAAATACATATTCTACTCGATATCAGGTACATATAAATAAATAAAATTCAATTGAATTATTCTCAATGTTTTAAATATCATATCAGTACCAGTATTAGATTTAGTTTTGGTATAGTACTGTATCAGTGTCGGTCAATACTGGTACTATTTCAAATATTTTTTAAAATTATAAATCAGTATCTGAATTTTATAAAATCTATATAATAGTCCTCCCATATATTGTGCCACATATTTTTAATTTAACTTCTATTTCATATTAAAAAATAAATAATAATATAAAATTTACATATTAATAATTATGTCTTTATTTCTATTAATTGTAAATACCAAACAATAAAAAATATTAAATATTTACATATAAAGTTCATTTAACTCAATAATAAATTGATGAATATTTAAGATAATATAATTTTAATATGAACAATTTTTAGGTATAGTTCTAATATGAATAATTTTTAGGTTCTTTTTTTTGTTTAATTCATTAATTTATATTTAAAAAAATATAAATATAAATATAAAATAATAAAACAATTAAAATTATTTAATATCATATAAAAAATATTATAAATATAAATATAAATAAATATAATATTTAATGTTATTAATCAAATTTAATATTAATTAAAGATTAAAAATAAAAAATAAAATTGAATTTTAAATAAAAATCAAAAAAATAATTTATATATCACAAATTAAAAAAATAATTATTAAAAAATAGGAAAAATAAAAAATTTTGAATTAGGAAGTCATAAAACATAAGTTTAAAAACACAATTATCAAAGCTAAGTCAAGATGATTTGACATCCTTGACATTGGAAAACTTTATAAACACTATTTTTTTTTTCTTCCTAACTTTACTTTTTACTTTATCACTTTTGTTCTCGTTTTTATTAATTTTTTAATTTTCCATTGCAGAATCCACATCCAATTTTGGAATAGAGAAGGTAGAAGGGTAGGGGCCAAGTGCAGGTGCTAACAACAAGTAGCGTTAATGAAGAAAACAACAACGTGCAAGAGAGCAAGCATGTAGATAAGGCATAATGGAGCATGGGTATAGGTGGGCAGCGTGCAGTAGTGGGCAGGTGATAGTTGCCAAGGGCTCAAATTTTATAGTCTTGTGAACTGTGCGGCAATAGCAAATTCCTCGATTTGGGAACGGCTTCCTTTGTTAGAATGTTAGTTTAGCCTTCTCACAAGTACTTCTTAAAAGTACTTATATCGAAAACTTAGAGAAAGTGAGTTGAAATATGACAAATGGAAAGAACATAAGAGAGTATTGGAGAATATAGAGAATACTGTTATTACTCAAGAGATTACAAATGAATTGGGTGGTTATACAAGTGAGACCTCTAACCTATTTATAATCCTCCATCCCTCAATAGATAGTTAAGATCGATACAATTTAATGGCTTATAACTAGTTTCTAGAATCAGTTATACAATGTCCCACTAATCACTCCACTAATCAAGGAGTTAATCATGCTATCTAGAGTCTTCCTCCCACTTTATACTTGTGGAGAATCTTCTAGAAAACTCTATGGTCAAATGGTCAACATAACTTCTTTGGTGGGGTAAACTTTCACTGCATGACATTCTTCCTCATTCAACCTGGCAACTTCCTTATTGCTTCGATCTTGCACACTTTTGGTGTTGCTCTATATTCTCTTTTCTCAACCTTTGCCTCTTTGGCACGAATAGTTGTTCACCTTTGGATGTCTTATCTCTATGCTTGAATTAACGTGTTATCGCTCGACTTGCTAATTCTCTTAAACTCATAGCTTGTAGGCTATGCTTTGCCTTCTTCTTCTTTTTAAAGAAACTCACCAAATGAACTTTCGAACTTGGGATGACTCCAAAACTTGCTTTCATACTAGGAGCATCTACCTCAAAGGTTGCTCTACTCGGGTTTAACTTCATCATCAAGTCATAACTTGTCACATTTTCCAACTCGCTTACTTCCATATAGTCTTCGGATGGTTGAGGAAATGGCTTTATGCCATAAAGTTTGCCTGCTTTATGAAATTGGAGTCTTTACTTATCAACTCCTTAGGTTGTCTCTTTTTTTCTTTAAACTTTGAAGGCATGCCTTGCACCTTTTTAGTGACATCTGACATGATCTAACTCTCTCTTGGGTGGAAGGGACTTCAGCAACTCGGGTAATGTCTCTTCTTCAAAGAGTTGGATGGCTAACATAAGTTTAAGGAGATGTTTAGTTGGGATGTGAGTTGTGATTTTGTGTTGTGATTGTTATATTTTTATATTGGGAATTGTGTTTTTTTTATTGATTTTTGTGCTGTATTAGTGTGTTTTCTTTATCGATTTTTGTGTTTAGAAAAATAGGAAACCAAAACTAAAAATAAAAGCTAAACTAAACATGGCCTTAGTTTGAAGACTTGTCTCTATCGAAAGTGGCACCATACACGTCTTGCCTTCCTTCACGATACACATAGAGTTGGCAAACAAGATTGATATCACCTTGACAGCATATAAGAAATCCATTCCAAGTACTAAAAGATAATCATCCAAAGAAATAACCAAAAGGTTAATTTGGCCAAACCAATTACTAAGGCATACCTTAACTCCTTGGTCATTCCCATATATGGTTGTTGTCTATGATTTCACAGCCTTGATCCACCCTTACTCCCTCGTATACTTGATACTTAATCGCTTGGCTTCCTCCACTTGGATGAAACTGTTGGTAGCTGGTATCCATTAATGATTTTACCACTTGGCCATTAATTTTAGCTTCAAAGAAAAATTCGCCCATCTTTTTGGATTTAAGTACCTCCATCTTCTTGATGACATTAAGGAGTTGAAGTAATCCTATCATCACTTTTTCGGGTTCACTTTCTTTCCTCCCCTAGATTAAGGTTGAGAGTTTGCTTTTCTTTGGGTAATCTCTAGCCCTGTATGGTCCATCACAAAAGAAATAATTAGGTGTGAAATTTTTCTCACCTTAGACTCCATCAGTGCTTTTATGCCCTTCTTATACTTGCCATGTTTGCCATGCTTGTGGGAGCCCTCCTTGCTTTCATAGTTGTCTCCCCCATTCTTTTTCTTGTCACCTTTATCTTTGTTGGCTTTTGACTTATCGGACTTCTTGAACTCGACGAGGGATTCGACAATAGCTATAGCACTTGCAAGATCTTGAGCTCCATTAGAATGAATTTCCATCTTCACCTAATTTTAGAGACCATCATTGAACACCAAGAATGCCTTCTTGTTGAGGTAGTCTGAAATCTTTCAGAACACTTCGAAAAACTCTATCACATAGTCCTTAATGCTTTCTTCTTATTAAAGACGTTTTAACTTGGCTTTTGTCTCCTTTTCGGCATTTTGCAAGTAGAAATGTCTCTTGAGTTCTCTTTTGAATTCGATTTGCGTGTTAATGATGCATGTCCCCTTCTCATTATCCCTATATCTTCTTCTCCATTATACCATTGCGATATTTTCAAGGTAAAGAGTGACACTATTGATCTTATTGGTGTCATCCACAACATATGGTGTCTTAAAATATTGCTCCAAGATTTACAGGAAATTGTCCACCTCCTTCTTACTCTTTGACCCTTTGAACATCTTGGGCTTAGGAACATTTATCCTCGAAGGATTAGTGACTAATATCGGAATGACAATGCTTCCTCCTTGAGCAACTACTTTCTTATAAATAATCAGTTCATCCTTGATTTCCTTCATCTCATTAGAAACTTTTTTGAGTTCATCCATCATCATTGCAATTTCGGATTGGAAGACTTATTTCAAGGCCTCTACTTGGTCAAGATATTGTGAGAGGGCTTCGTTCAAGGCATGTTGCATCTCTTCACGGAACTCTTCTCTTTCATTCTCGAGCTCTTTGTTACGATATTCATGCTCCTCGAACTTCTCTTGACCCTTAGCTATAATAAGCTCTGCTTTTACTAACCTATCGTTGATGTCCTCTGAGATTTCTCTTGATTTGGATCTCCCTCAAGTGGATTGCATAGATGTTCCTTTAACATGGGTAGTCTTGTTACTTCTTGTACCAACTATCTTTCAAGAAAAATATCAAACACAAGCAAAGCACTTAGAACTTCACTTGAGCACCAACTCAGTTGCAACCTTGCTTTCATTGTTAACACGATTGAAACCTTATCTCTGATATCAATTGTTACATGTTCGAACTTTATAACCTTGTGAACCGTGTAGCACTAACAAACTCTTCGACTTGAGAATATTTTTTATGGTTAAAATGTTAATTCAGTCTTTTCACGAGTACTTCTTAAAAATATTTATATCAAACATTTAGCAGAAATGACTTGAAATATGAAAGATGGAAAGAATGCAAATGAGCTTTAGATAACATGAAAAATACTCTTATTACTTAAGAAACTATAAGAAAATAAGGTGACTATTAAAGTGAGACCTTTAATCTATTTATAATCCTCCATCTTTCAATAAATAATTAGAATTGATATAATTTGATGATTTACACTGAGTCTTTAGAATCATTTATACAAATATCTCACTAATTACTTCACTAATCAAAGAACTAATCATACTCTATAGAGTCTTCCTTCTACTTTAGGCTTACAGAGTATCTTCTGGAGAGCTTTGCGGTTAAACAGTTAACATAACTTCTTTAATGGAATTAACTTTTATTGCGTAATATAGTGAAGTGGAGAAGGCTGCGGAAGGTTGAAGAAAATATAAGAGAATGGGATGAGAAACGCTGAAAAGAAGAGTGAAACCGAAATGGTCAGCACAGACCCGACTGACCTCTAGAACAGTAAGCATCATTACTATTTTGTTCTCAGGCCAATATGGTGTGTTCTAACCAAATATCAACCAAAGCGAAACGAAAATAAAAATTTTGATTGAAAAATTGGAAGATACAAAATACATGATAACCAAATACTTGAGTGAGTGGGACCCATTCTGTTCCAGGACAGAACTAACAAACAGATGCAGACACACGGATCTCCACACTTATTTATATGTCATTTCGGACTAATCTATCTGTCTGTCTACCTGTCTGCCTGTACGCCTCTAGGAAGATGCAATACCTTTGTTGGATCTGTTGTACTTCATGTGACTCCGGACAAGCTGCCCAGCTGATATTGCAGACATCAGGGAGAGCTCCCCAGCCAAAACTGAGCCTGCAACTATCCTAGCCAATAGCCTCGCGTGTGAACCTGGTGACTCCTTATTTGACCCTTTCACAGCAAGTAAATTCAAACATGCCGACTGAGATGCAAGTTGCGTCCCACCTCCAACTGTCCCTACCTGCACCATAATTACTCTTCACTATTACCAGATACATACCAATCAAATCAATCTATATATATACACACATATCAATTACAACCTCAATGCATGGCATGGTTACAGAGATATGAAGATCCTTTCCATCGTTAACAGCTTCCATCATTGTGATGCAGTGAGAACTCTCTACATTCTGTGCTGGATCCTGCCCAGTTGCAATGAAGATTGCAGATACGATGTTACTCGCATGTGCATTAAACCCACCAAGGGCACCAGCCACGGCTGAACCAGTCAGATTCTTCAGCATGTTCAGCTCCACAAGAGAAGTAACGCTCGTTTTTAGCACTTTCTTCACCACCTCTTCCTTGATTATTGCCTCACATACAACTGATTTCCCACGTCCTTCAATCCAATTTACAGCTGCAGGTTTCTTGTCCGAACAGAAATTACCTATAAAATGAAAGAAAAAGTAAACACCCTGATTCTTGGAGCAGTCTACAACATTTGAATAGACCAACAAAGGAGGAGCTTTACCTGATAAGCCGATGACATCCATGTCAGGGAAATCAGTCTGCAGATAGTCGAGGACATTTTGAACACCTTTAGAAACCATGTTCATGCCCATTGCATCGCCAGTGCTGCAGCTGAATCTCGCATAAAGATTTTTTCCGGCAATAGAGCATTGAATGCTCTGGAGTCTCGCAAACCTACTCGACCTGGAATCAACTAAGAAGAACCAAATCGGAAATCCTAACAATATTACGGGAGAGTGATAACAGATAAACTGAAATAGACCTGACCTGTTAAAAACAGCGGCTAAGGTATCGAAATTGTGATGATTCTCGAGGTAGAACTTCAATTCAGCGGTTCTTTTGGCGGACCCAAATCTAACGACGGGCGCCCTGGTCATGCCGTCCCTCAACAGCACGCTCGTAGCACCCCCGGAGACGTAAATCGCCTTACACCCTCTGTTCGTGCTAGCGACCAAACATCCCTCTGTAGTCGCCATCGGAACCGAGTGCTCAAACCCGTCAAGCAACAACGGACCGGCGATGCCCACCGGAATCTGCACGTAGCCGATCGGCATTTCACAGCACTGCCCTAGAATAGAATCGTAATCAAATCCTTCAAGAGGCAAGCCATCGAGCGACCTTCCGGTCATCCTCTGGAGAGCCTCGCGCCGTATAAGAACCGCACGTTTGCAGTCGCCGATTTTGGATTCCAGAGAATAGGAAGGAATGGTACCAGAAACAACCGATTTGACGATGTCCTCGTCTTCTTGGGAGGCCAAAGGTGAAATCAGGGGAGGACAAGTGAGGAGGCGGTGATCTTCCTTGCGGGGATAGTCAGGATGGGTGGTGACATCGTCGTCGATGTCCTCCCAAGCATCGTTGGAGGGTCGCGCAATGAGGGACTGGATGCCAAAGAATCCAAGCAGGTAGATGGAAGAAGCGATGAGGGAGACAATGGCTGCAAATTCGGAGAGACTGAGGAGGTGGAGAGGGGTAGAGTTGCGGATCTTGTCGCGCCATCTATGGAGAAGGAAGTAAGCGACGGAGAAGAAGACAGTGAAGAAAATGGCATTGGTTAGGTAGAGAGGGAGAGGGAGTGCATCGGAGGGTTTGGCTGAACGTAGTTGATGGAAGGAAGTTTGGTGCTTCGTACTAATAGGAAAACGTTGTCGACTGGTACTGGGGTTGCAGTGAGTGGCGGAGGGAAGAGTGAGGCGGCGGCTGCGATCGTCCATTTAAATATATACGTAGGTGGTCTTGTATTATTAATCTTAATTATTGGTAATAAATAGTGTAAAATTGAGAGATAGAGTGAATTTGGTTAAAATACGTCAGTAAGTAGAAGAGGAGATGAGACTTGAGAGGGAATTTGTGGGATGGACCTTTTATAGCCGGAGAAGAAGAGGAGAGGTAGGCACGCACAATTACGCCATAATTGGTTGGTTTGATTTTTTTTAATTTTTTAAATATAAAAATAGATAAAAATAAAGGATAAAAGTAATAAAAATATATAATTAATTAATAAAAATAAAAATTAATAAAAATAAATTATATTAATTTTCGTATTTAAAAATATAGAAAGAAATTATGCGAACCACATAAATTAGGCCAACGTTAACCACGTGTTAGTGAAACGGCTTTCACGTATTCTTACAAGAGTTGTACACGCATGGACCGCATGGTTGTGGTCGCCGGCTTTCACGTGGAGCGGTTGGTTTTGGGAATTGGGACCCAAAGAAGGAATACGTTAGGGTGACTTGCATTTGCATTGCATGAGACAAAAAAAAGTCATTTCAAATTTCCGTCAGACCCAACCCAATTGATCAGTGCTTTTCTCTCTTCCTGTTGACTTAAATCGGTTTCATGACCAATAACTTGTTTAGGTGAGCAATCACCTCTGTCAGTCTCGGTTTTTTTTTTATTTACACGCTTTTATTTTTTAAATACAGATATTAATGATAAAAAATCGAAATTAATAATAAAAATAAAATTAATAACAAAACACACAACTAATAACAAAAACTTGGGCGTGTTTACCTTAAATTTTTATCCGTGGATTGACAGCTGATTGCGTTTCAATGCCTAACTAAATAGTAAAGCCAGCTAGCTGTATTACCATGCCACAATTTCGTATTACTAAATCATTGTCATAATGGACCTTTTCTTGGGCTTTAGTTTAATTGTCAGATAGGCCCACAAGCCCAAGCTCAAGACCAAGCCCATGAATAATTCTTCTTCGTTCTCCACATGACGTATTGAAGAACTCAACTCCGGATTATTCTTTTTTATGTCGTTTCCTACGTTTAGTAAGTAGACTAGGTGTCTATTAAAGAACAGTCTGGAACTAAGAGGGTGGGTTTGAAAGTGACAACGATGATGTCGAGCAAAGGGAGAGTGTGTGTTACAGGAGCAGGAGGATACTTAGGCTCATGGGTCGTCAACCTTCTCCTCTCTAAGGACTACTTGGTCCATGGAACTGTTAGAGATCCCGGTACTGTATCTCCTCCTTTTCTGTTTTCTTTTTATTCACCACTTCCACTTCCACTTCCCTCTTTCTTTCTTTAACTGTATCTCTTTCGATTTCTTTCTATTTCTCAAGAAATTTTGGCTTCCTCCTTTTTAAAACACGCAAACTCTAGCACTAGCAGCATCACCTAATCTGCGTTTGCTGTATATGTCTCACATGAATATAAAATTGTTAAATAACATGAGGATATAGTAGATTGGTGGAGGACTGAGTTCCCACTGTTACACTTTCGACTGTTTTTATATGTGAAATACTATTTCTTGATGATGATAACGTTGAGCGTTGTTTTGTAGCTGATCAGAAGTATGCTCACTTGACTAAATTGGAGAAAGCATCGGATAATCTCAAACTCTTTAAGGCAGATTTGTTAGATTTCGATTCCCTATTTCGTGCAATCCAAGGCTGCTGTGGGGTCTTCCATGTTGCCTCTCCTGTTCCATCCACTACTGTGCCAAATCCGGAGGTATGAAGCGAAGTCCTAACTGTAAAGTGTTTGTCTTAATGAAAGATGCAATTGGATGAGGATCAAAAAGAAAAGTGTGTTGTTTGTTGCCATTGTCTTAGGTGGAAGTGATTGAGCCTGCAGTGAAGGGCACGATGAATGTGCTTAAAGCATGTGAGCAAGCAAAGGTTGAGCGAGTTGTTTATGTTTCCTCCTCAGCTGCTGTTACTCTGAATCCAAGCTGGCCCAAGGGACTAATCATGGATGAGACTTGTTGGTCCAACAAGGAATACTGCAGAACAACCAAGGTAAATTAACTCAAAATAACATTTCTGCGCTGTTCCCAGACTCACTTTTCTAGACTGAATCTTTGATGGAGTTGAAGTGCTTATTGAAACTGGTTGTTTGAAATTTCTACGGTGTTGCTTTTGCATGCGATAATCCTGGGTTCCTTTGTCTTTTTTCAGAACTGGTATTGTCTTTCCAAGACAGAAGCAGAAAGTGAGGCTTTAGAATATGGAAAGAAAAGTGGCCTACATGTTGTGTCTGTGTGTCCTACTCTAATTTTGGGGCCAATCCTTCAGTCCACTGTAAATGCTAGTACCTTGATTGTCATTAAGATATTGAAAGGTATGCTCAACTTATATATACACAAATTTGTGAGTTGTTAATGTAGAATTCCATGAAGCAGCCTTGGGCTATATCCTGTAACTGTAAATGCAGAGGGTTATGAGTCCCTGGAAAACAAGCTTCGATTAGTTGTGGATGTGCGCGATGTGGCTGATGCTTTGCTTTTGGTTTATGAGAAGCCTGAGGCAGAAGGGAGATACATATGCATGTCACATCCTATCCGTGCTCGAGATCTAGTGGAGAAACTGAGAAAGATATATCCCAGCTACAACTATCCCAAGAAGTATGTGTCTGCACTGTAATGAATATCCACTGTACACAGAGTTCACAGTTACAAGCATATTGCAGGGACATATTTGATATGACTCAGTTGTGGGTTATCACATCTATCTCCTTTGTCTTGCTTTTTAGTAATTGTTTATATGCCTCTTATTGTCTGCAGCTTCACTGAGGTAGGTGAAGAATCAATGGTGAAGTCGGAGAGGTTGCAGAGTTTAGGTTGGCGTTACCGGCCATTGGAGGAAACGCTTGTTGACTCTGTGGAAAGCTATAGAAAGGCCGGGCTCTTAGAATGATGAACGTTACCTAAAGAATCTTCTTTCCCTATGTCTGGAATGACTTGGCGGGGACATCTGTTGTGATAATAGTTTTTGTTTAGTGTTGAGTCCATAAATAATGTAATACATGGTGTTCCTGATGTTTGTAGGACAAACATGACAGTGTGGATGATTTCACGTTAATGTCTCTACACATTTCCACATCAGATGGTGGTTGGTTTACTAAATCAGGCAACCAATACATATTTGTTGATTTGGATTCTTGAAGAAAAGACAATGTTATATTAAACTTAAAGAAGTAATTTACAAGTAATTGGACAACTTATATTGAGATTTTAAACTTAATTCTTATGTAATTTTGGCACACACTTTCTGATAGAGTAAGGAACCATAGTTTTAATGTAAAAAATTAATTATATGGGAATAGAAGAATTCAAGGTAGTAATAAACCCAAAGCTAATAGGCTTGTTCAAGTTAGTAGGCTGTCCAAAACTCTAATTACCTTGATCCTATCATATCACCCTACTAAACATATAATTCCACTAATCATATAAAATATTTATTTTCTTTTAGAATAAATCAACAACGGTTTATCCTTATCCTTATTAGTAATACTGCCATTCCCATTTAGAAGAACCTTGTTCATAAGGTTGTTGTTAGAAAATTGGGATTTGAAGTCAGCAAGATTCATCCAAATAGAGTCTTTACGAGGGCGATCCACCCAGGCCACCAAAGCTTCATGAAGAGTAACACCTTGCTTTTGTTGTTGGTGGATAGCGAGAATCTCTTGTGGTTGAAATCCTTCTTCATCCACTGCCAACTCTTTAGGAATATCAGTGATAGCTTGATGGTGGCCAGAGAGTTTTTTAAATTGGAATATGTGAAAAACATGATGTATTTTTATTGCTTCTGGAAGATGCAGTCGATACACCACTGAGCTGAGTTTCTTAACAATTTCAAAAGGTCCATAGTACCGAGGAGCGAGCTTTTGGTTGACACTTTGTTGGATCGAGGTTTGGAGATGAGGAAGAAGTTTGAGTAATACCAGCTCACCTTCTTGAAACTCCAAATTCATACGATGAGTGTTAGTAGTCTTCCTCATTCGTTGTTGGGCTCTTTCAAGATTATAATGAAGCTATTTAAGAGTTTCTATTCAATCTTGGAAGTTAGCAGCTACTGCTGCCACTCGAAATTCACCTGATAAAAACTATTGAAGCGTAAAAGGCTACCAACCATAGACAATTTCAAATGGTGTTTTCCCTACTATTGATTGAAAATTTGTATGGAAGTGAAACAACGCAAGTATGTCTCGAAACAACGATTCAATAATTTTGTTTGTTCATTAGTTTGTGATGATAAGCTGCACTCATTTTCAGCTTGGTATCTAGCATAGAAAAAATTCTAACAAAAAATTACTCAAGAAAATAGGATCACAGTCACTTAAGATGGTGTAGGGTACTCCATGTAGTTTAACAATTTCCTTGGCGAATATCTCAGCCACCATTCTAGTTGTGAAGGGATGATGTAATCCTAGAAAATAAGCATATTTGGACAGCCTATTTACTACCACTAAAATGCAGTTCATGCCTCGTGGCCGTGGTAATCCAGTAATAAAATCTAGGGATATCTTCTCATATTACCATAGGGATGGCTAGGGTTGCAGCAACCCGGCCAGAGATAAAATTTCTTATTCTTTTGGCAAATAATGCAGCCTGTTACAAATTTTTGCACATCTTTCATCATCATTTGCTAATACAAGCTAGCAGATAAACGTTAGTAAGTTCGATATGCTCCTGCATGCCCCCCAAGAGGTGTTGAATGGAATCTCCAATTAGCTTTGGAACCCAAGGGGGATTGAGCTGAAATTACTATCCCGCCTTTATAGAAAACTCGTTCTTGTACCAAGGCATAAGGTGGATGTGCTGTAGGATCACGTAGGAGTTGTAAGCAAACTACTTTAATAAATGGATCACGTTGTACAACAGCATTTAATTTATCCCATTCAACCTACTAAGGTTGTGAAATGGCAGATAAGAGTAAGTCTTCCCCCTTCCTAAACAAGGCATTTGCAGCTTGGTTTATAATCCCAAGTTTATAGACTATTTCAAGGTCATAACTAAGGAATTTGGCCAACAAATTTTGTTGTGCTTGAGTGGTGATTTGCTGCTGTAATAGATACTTTAAATTGCAATGGTCTGTGCAAACAATGAATCTCTTACCTATGAGGTAAGGCCACCAATGTTGTATAGCTGTGACTAAGGCCATCAGTTCTTTCTCATATGCTGATTTTCTTAGAATGCGATCATAAAACGCCTTGCTGATGTAAGCAATAAGGCATGTTCCTTGCATCAAGACAACTCCAACTCCCTTACATGCTGCATCACACTCTAGCATGAATGGCTGGTTGAAGTTGGGCATGGCCAAGATCAGAGAAGAGACCATCACCTGTTATAATTTCTTAAATGCATTTTGTGCTTCTTCTATCCATTGAAATAAACTGCCCCTTCTTTTTTAGGAGTGCAGTTAGAGGCCGAGCAATTTTTTCGTAGTCTCTAATGAAGGCGTTGCTAGTATCCAGTTAGCCCCAAAAAATCCCTAACTCCTTTATGAGATTTTGGTCTAGGCTAAGTAAGAACTACAAAAAAATTTGTTGGGCCATTGCAACTCCTTGGAATGAAACTACATAACCCAAATACTCAATTGAAGTCTTTTTTAAGTGAAACTTTTTGCTATTGGCCAAAAACATGTGCCTTCTAAGGGTATTCATGACTGCCCTTAATTGTTGAATGTATTCGACCTAACTTCTGCTATAAACCAATATATCGTTGAAGAATACCAGCATATACTTTCAAAGGTAAGGCTTGAAAATATTATTCATTACTGCTTAAAAGGTTGTTAGAGAATTAGTAAGACTAAAAGGTAATGTTAGAAACTCATAATGCCCTGAATGACAATCATCTCCCTTCCTGAAATGGACCCTAATAGTTTCATTGTCGTCCGTCGATTAATTCCTCCTACCAAGTATAAAGGGAGGTCCATCACTGTAATTTATTAGGTTAAATCTTCCCCTTTGGAGTTGGCCTCAATCTCCTCCCATAATTCGACTTGGTTGTCTATAACTTCCTCGTATCCGGATATGATTAGGGCTTTTAGTGACCTTTTCGGATACACATGTATGTGATATAAGGGTTACTTGCACCGAAAACACAGCCCTTTTGCCCTCAAGTATAGATATTCCTGGTGGAAGTATCATCACCTCCCTCTATACATTGTAGGTATGCGATTCTAAATTGGTGGTAAAGAAGGAAAAGCAGTGGTGTTTTTTTAGCCATATGTTCTTGTCGAAATTCTCCATGGGCTAGAGTCAGTTCTATTGTTGTTGGTTTTGTATAGGTCAGACTGTAAGGTAGAGTTTGGCCTAGAATAGTATGTCAAGCCTATCCTACTGGATCCCCATATCTTAAGTTTTGGTGCCATTGTCTTCCTTGCAGATCCACCTGCAAATTCTAGCTCCTTTTCAATTTCTCTAACTATTCCCATGGTTCGATTCACATCCATAACTTCATATGATCGAGAAAATACCCCAAATACTGAGATTTAGAGAGTTCTTCCACCTGTACAGTCTACCTAAAAAATACCCCAAGTATTGAGGTTTAGAGAGGCCTTCCACCTCTTTACCATAAATTTGTTAATGAACTCATCAACAAAGCCCAATTGTTTGAGTGTGGCCAAAGTCTCAAAAGGATTGGATACGGAACCATTCCCGAAATGGACCAAAAGTATTGCTCCCATAATAGATTTGGGTAGAGCTTCCTTAGCTATTGCAACCAATAAAGCGCGTGGCCCTCAATACATACCAAGGCCATGGAAACCTTCACTTCTAAGCTCATTATCTAGATTTCAAGAAACTTCTCAGCCTTAGCAATCCATTCTAAAGGATCATGTCCATTAAAATTAGGTAATTCCACTTTCTTTACTAGAAGGCGTTGTTCATGTAGATTTGTTACTCATAAGGCTGATTGGTTATTTAGCACTAATTGAGAAGTATCTTCTTTGATAGAAGTTGCCTGGAACATGCCACTAGTCTCTCTATGTGTTTTTCCTTTTGACAAAGACACGATCAATACTCTGAGGTCTTCCAGTTTTAATGAATCCCTTCTATCTTCTGCTCACACACTCTTCCCTTGATCATGATGGAATCTATATTTGTTTCCTATGTCTCAAAGTTCCTCTCTATTATGTCCACTCATCCCTCTATTCTAGTATTCATCATCCTTCCAGCAGATCTGATAGGTTAGACCAATTTTATAGAGTAAGGAATCACAGTTTTAATGTAAAAAATTAATCATATGGGAATAGAGGAATTCAAGGTAGTAATAAACATGACTCTTATTAAAACTATGCTGAAAACAGAAGGTTTCCTTCCCAAGCCAATAGCGGCTGATCTACTAAAAAGAAAACATCCTACCAAAAACAAAAACCAGCCAGCGATATATATATATATATATATATGGTAGAGCTTGTCGTAAGTTACCAAATAATAAAATTATTTAATTAGACCTAACTAAGTAGCTAGGGTGAGTTAGGGTCGAATCCTCAAGGAGTTAGGATAAACTGCTATCTCTAATGTTGTATAGAAAAGGAAAACAAAAACCCTAGGAATGATGGAAGCTAAAGAAACTAAAATAAACACAAAGTAAAACAAAATAAGAAAAGACTATTAATAATAATAGAGAAATGGGTCAAAAATATTATTGGGATTTTAAGATAACTATTAATCCTTGAATCTAGATAAAAAGTGCTCTAGTTATAGTGTTAACCTATAGATTCGAACAAATTCTCAGTTCCTCTAGCTTAGATAAATATAACAAGCTTTAGAACTACCATTATCTTTACTATAACTTAGATCAAGCTTTTTAAATTTAATAGTAAAGACGCCTTAGTTACTAAGGAATGAGTAACTTAGGCCACTAACTTGCAAGCTCTAAAAGTGTAACATAAAGGAATGGAATCCTAGATTAGTTGGTTAAATATCATAACAAAACCAACTAACCTATTGCTACTTTTTAAAATCACTAAGGACAATTACGTATCACATGCTCAATCCTAACTTTAGAATTAGAGAATTACCTAAAGGATGATTAAGCCTAAAGATAAAATATAATCTATAACATTTAATTAAAGTTCCAAACCAACCTAAGCTTAAAGACATCAAATTAAGCTCAACCAATTCACATTCTCATAATTAATCATCTTAATTCCTTCCTACACCTTCAAACCTAAAAAGATACTAGCTAAACATTACAAAATTAAGTAAAAGAATAACTAAATAAACAAAACCCATAACGAAAATCACAATTCAACACTTAATCTAAACTAAATTAAAGCTAATTAACAATGAAACTTGCCTAAATTAATAAAGTCTAATCAATAAAACTGAAATTAAACTCATAACAACCTAAAAGCATGCATAAATCCAACAATAAAGTAAAAACTAATCAAGAACATCAATAATAAACAAGAGCTCAAATTTAATTAACAAAATAAATGCTGAAAAAATAAAAACACGAAACTGAAAAATAAAACTGTGTATTCCATTAATAAAATATAAAGGTTTAACATAAATATTTGGACAAAACAATCAAATGCAAAAATAAAATAATAAAAATAATAAAAGTAGTAAATATAACCTAAAAACAAAAAATATTCAAGACTAAAACAACAAAATAATGTGCAGAAAATAAAAAATAATAACAAAAGCATAAGAAAATCAACATAAAACTAAGACAAAAACCTAAGGAAAACTAAGAAAATAAGAAGAAGAAGACGGATGCAAAATGAATGGAGAATTTAGAAAATGTAAGAGCTGCCTCTCTCATACTTTTTATGTCACTTATATATGTCTTGGAGAGCTGCTAGGATTTTGGAGATATTGTGGGAGAGATTTGGTCAAAATTTTCCATAAGAATCATAAAAATAAAATAATTTTACAATTTTCATTTTTATCCCATAATTTGACAACTTCTACCCCTTTTGTCTTTTATGCTCTAACTCCTTATATATAACTCCAATTGCCTTGAAATTTGGTATGTAGGCTCCTCACATGATACTCTTGCACTCTAGAAAATTTCAAGTAATCAGAAAAGTACACCTAATACATTACCAAAGTAACCTATACTAAAACCGATACTCAACTAAGCTTGTCTTATTCTTTTCCTTGTCTACTCTTCATGGCTTGTTATATGACTTGAAAATTTGGTGTGGGACTTCATAATATGATGCTCAAAGTTTAAAATTAGTTTCCCATCTCTTCTAGTTCGAATTATGTTCTAATTTTTGGGCCTTTCAAGTAGTATTTGTACCTTAAGGTCAAATTTATATGTAAGCACAAAAAGGAACACAAATTAAGTATTTAAGTAACAAAATAAGGATGAAATGACATTGAAACTCATGTAGAAATACTATAAAATGCATCTATATCAATATACCATCTGTCTAACCTCCACTGAAAACAAAACCCCAACTATACCGTAACTACTTTGATCCTATCATATCATCCTACTAAACATATAACTCTACCAATCATATAACTCTATCAATAATAATATTTATTTCCTTCTAGAATAAACTAGCAACGGTTTATCCCTATTCCTATTGCTAACACTTTCTCTCACTATTTTTATGTAAAAACTCATAGCTATACTAATTCAATGTATGTACATGCATCAGTTTTTTTTTATTGCACATTAAACATAAAGTCTCATATTTATAATTTAAAATGTTGTTTGTTTCACAAATAATAATCACAATTTAATGTTGGTGGCAGTAACTTTTTCTAGAACTTGTTTTGTTTTCTAATTATTAGAATATTTATTCTTCTTCTAAAATGAGAGAGGTGGTGTTCTTCCTCTTTATTTCTCCTTTTGGACTCTTGACTCCTTCATTTTCAAACATTTGACTATACCTAGTTGCTTATATAACTTCACAAATGTGATAAGAGAGAATCCTTTCATAAATTAGTTTTCTATTTGTTCTTCTATGTGAATAGAAATTATTTTATGTTATTTTGCGATACCTTTTCTTGAGGATGGTAGTAATGTACTTCTAAATGTTTAGTTTTTGCATGAAACACCATATTTTCACTAACTCTACAACTGGTAGATTATCACAATGTAATTGTATACATACTCAATTTTCTGATATAGATCTTCTAGTGGTTGAAAGAACCATAGACTTTTTTTAATAGTTATTATTGTAATTCAATACTTTACTTCAGTATTTGACAATGATACTGTTGGTTGTCTTTTACTATACCATATATTAGTCCTAATTCAAACTTAAACACGTAGCTTACAGTTGATTAATGGGTGTTAGGATCACCGATATAATCACTATCACAATAACTAGTTATTTTGTAGACTTCATCTTTTTTTTTATAAAAGACTATTACTCAATTTTTACTTTCACATATTATAGAATTTATCATCTGCATTAAGATGAAAATTTTTTGGTTTATATATGAAACAGTTTACTAGTCCAACTGCATATACAATAATTTATTTTGTAAGTGTCAAGAAGATCAAGCTTCCAACTAACTACTGATACATAGTATTATCCTTTAAGTCCTTCCCTTCCTTAACGAAAGTTTTGATGTTTGGTTCCACATGTATTGATATTGGTTTGAATTTAGCCATATCAAACTTTTGTAGTTAGTCCCTTGCAAATTTCTCTTATCACAAAAATATTATCTCCTTTATATGATCAAATTTTAGTCCAAAAAAATGATTAAACTCTCCAAGCTCTTTCATTTGAAATCGAATTGACAAATTTTCTTTTGTTTAATGAATCTCTTCTTCTTCATATCTGGTGACTATCAAATCATCTATATAAACTAATATAATTACTAGTTTACCTTTACATGTTTTGAAAAATATGTTCGAATATGTGTTAACAAGTGAAATAACCACTTTGAATCAATAATTCATCTATATTATTGTGCCAATCTCTTTATGCTTATTTTAGTCCATATAAAGCTTTGTGGAGCTTGCAAACATATTCCAAAATGAGCCTAACATATGGGTTTTACATCTTAAGATAATGGTGCTAAATCTCAAGTATGATTTTCTTTCAATGCTTGAAATTCTTCCTTCATTACTTTTCTCCATACATCCTTCTTTATTGCTTCTTCAAATGTTGTTAGCTTATTTTTTTTCAACAAGAGTCACATTAGCATATCTTAGATTAGGTTTTAAATTCTATTTGATTTTTATAATTGTTATTGTTGCCCATCATTACCATTAATTTCTTGTTAACTAGTTAACCATTCTCTGTAACTTTTAATGCACTTTAGTTTTCCACAGGTTTGCAACTGAACTTAGTATAGTTGAATCTTCCACTATTTTAAATCTTAGGCTTCCTTTTATGAAGATTATTTCTTGCAATATTTCCTCCATTTCTTTTGAATTTGGAAGCACTAATTCTAATAGTATGCATTAAGAAGAAACTTCATCGAATACTATAATTCTTGATTTATAACATTTATTAATTGTTGGATCACAATACCTCCATCCTTTTCTTTCACTACTATTGGCCACAAAGTTATATCAAATTGATTTCTTACTAAGTTTACTACAAAGTTAATTGGTAAGCACATCCAAGTACTCTAAAATATCTAATTTTAAACTGTATCTTCCACAACATTAAAAAAGGCAATATAAACCAAGTTTTGCTTATGGAAATTGGTTGATCATGTGCATTATCTTCCTCATACATTTTCCCTAAAACCTTCCTAACACATTTTTGGTATGTAGCATGCTTTGAAAATTTTCCCTTATATGTTGATTCTTTCTTTCAACTGCCCAATTTTGTTGTGGGATCCTTAGACATATTATTTGTCTTATAATGCGAGACTCTTTTAAATATTTGGAGAAATTTTCGAATGTATAATCTTTCCTTCTATTTCTTTTATAAACTACTTAAACTTATTAAATGTTTTATAATTATCTTTCATAAAATAAACTTCAATGTAATTAGAACATTCGACAATAAAGGTAATAATATAAATTATTCATGCAATTGATGGTTACTTTATGAGACCAAATATGTTTGAATGCACAAATTCTAAAGGTTTATAGGCTTTATAACTTCACTCCTCGTATGATAACTAATATGCCTTCCCTTATTATCAAATAGATGATATGATGTCTCCTCAAACATCAAGTTAAGGAAGACCTTTGAACATAGGCTTATTCATCATTATCTTTAATTTGTGGTAGTTAACATGTTTAAGAAGTGCATGGCATAAGTCTGTTACATCATTCTTTCAAATCTTATTTACATATGCAGATTCTCTAATAATACATAAATAGAGTCTAACAATTGACCTTTTAGATTTGGTGCATAATATTAATACATTTCGACATAATTTAATTTTATCTAGACCAAAACAGTGTGTTTGGTACTGTACTGGTACCGGCGTTACCGGACAAAATCCGATACGGAATTGACAAATTCCGTATTAGATTCAAATATTAGTTGGTACCGGCCATTACACATCAGTACCAAAAAAATATATAATTTTTAAAAATTTTTAATTTTTTTAATTTTGGTCTTTTTAAATTTAAAGTTAAGTTAAAACTACATAATATAATACATTTATAGACCATTTTGTAAATTTTATAAAATTCAGAAATTAATTTATAATTTTAAAAAATTATCCGAAATGGTACCGGTACAGTACCATTTTCGAAGCCAATCTGGTACTGGTATCGATATGGTATTTAATACACTGGACCAAAAAGCATATAATTTTTCCTTTGATGTCAGTTGTGACACAGAAAACAGATTTTTTGTCACTCTTAACACGTGATACACATCTTACAATTGTACTAAATTGGAACAAAAATGTGACTTTATTATAG
Organism: Pinacopodium congolense; assembly: GCA_028565735.1. Taxonomy (NCBI): domain Eukaryota; kingdom Viridiplantae; phylum Streptophyta; class Magnoliopsida; order Malpighiales; family Erythroxylaceae; genus Pinacopodium; species Pinacopodium congolense. The sequence goes on from JAOXYD010000002.1 coordinate 45,545, forward strand.
CTTCTCTAACATGAGTAGTTGGCAAACTTGAATGGTTGGCTGTCGCAATCTCTCGATGACCCATATATTCTAATAAGTTGTCAAGCTTTCTCTCATTTTCTGCTATATGATCAGAACAACCCTAAATCAATAATCCAATCCTCAATGTTGTTAATTTTCTTATATTGTCACGAGATTGGTGCCTTCTTGTCAACATCTTTCTCCATGGTGTTAGAACATATCTCTCCTCTTCACAATTGAGAAACTCATCCTTATTACAATTTTCATTGACATTAATGTTTTCTTGTATAACTTTTATAAATAGAGCTTTAACATCTTATTCTTCTTCATTTGTCTCTTCAACTTTATTATTACTTGAAGTTGCAGCTTTGCCTTCAATTGGTATTTTGTTGAAGCAGTGATTTCAAGTGACCTTCTTTCCAGCTTTTTACTAATTTTGTGAAGCTCTTCTTATTTTTAAAAACTCCTTTGATCTTCTTTCAAAGATCTATTTTTACAATTCATCTTAGTCTTAAAGTCTTTTCAGTTTTTAAGCCAGCGTTTTCCTTTTACATTAAAGAATGCCTTGTCCTTCCTTTTTAGTGAGAACCCTCTTATTTATATAGACAAGATTTCTTGATTGGCTAACAAGTTTTCAAGTTCTTTTAAATATGGCTAGGTTGGCCATTTTTTAATAGTTACAATGAACTCAAGATACTAGGGTTTTAATCTATGAATAATTATTTTTCGTTTATGAGAATCACTGTTTATAGACTCAAGATTTAATTCCATAATCTCAGAGAAAGTTTATCTTGGAAAAATATTAGTTAATTGGCATTCTATTTTATTTAGTTGCTATCAACTTATTTTCTAAATAGTGAAGTCACATTTCATTTTTCTTAAAATAACACGATATAAGAATATCTTATTATACAACAATATTTCATACTTTAACATTCTAGCATCTTGTATATATTTAAGAATGTTATCTTCAACAGAGATTTTAACAATATAAAGAATTTTATTGATTTTCACCTTTTATTTTTACAATGCAATTGTAGATATTTTAGGCTTTGTTTAGTTGTATTTTTATTTTTTATTTTGATTTTTATTCTTTAAACACAGAAATGAGAAAAATTACAAAAATCTAAAAAAAACATATTAATACAATATAAATACTAAAAAAATAAGAAAAAATATACAAAATACACAAAAATCAATATAAAAATATAAAAACTAAAATTAAAAATCACAACCAACAATATACCCTTAATTCTTTTTTACCTTTAAGTATTGTACAGTAACTTCTGCCAGCAAGTTTCTATAATTATTAGCCGTCTAAGTATGACTACATTATTGTTGTCTAAGAACTGTAATTATGATCACTAGCCTTTTTACTGGACCCGTTATTTGAAATTCTAGCTAGATTTTCATCCTCGACTAATAGCCACTAATAGGATTTGAAATTACACCATGCAAATCTTGATCCTGAATCGTCTTGTTCTATTCGATTACCAAAGTCAAATCCCAGGCTAACTAATTTCAAATACTAGATTATTAATTGGCTGCACACTAAACACAAACCCAAGGTCTCCTCTAAATAGTTACAATGTCGGTTACTTCATGAATAATACACACATTCATGTCGGTCGATGTAGCTTCTTCCAGGACCTCTGTTGTTTTCCAATTACTGTACATTCCTCTTCTAGAATGAGGGAGTTGGGTGCTGCTGCTCTTCAATACTCATTCGTCATAATCTGCAATTTCAACATAGTTTTAGTTTCTTTGCTTTTCAATTCATTCCCAAGTTCAAACGCCTCATACAAAGTTTGAACTTCTCCAAAGCTTGATATAATTTGATGATTTTGTAATCTAGGAAAAGCTGGAAGGTCATGAGAAAAAGAACTTGGATGGGAAAGAGTAATAATCAATCTTTGATCTCATTTGACATATCACCGAGCGCCACGTATGTTACATAGTAATGGGTAGAATAGGTCACCGGTGACGAGAGCATACCCTTTTAAGTCCATCTCTTGACGAGAGGATAATTATAAGCTCGTTGATGTTAGTGAGACACAATTACCAAAAGAGAAGGAGAATCACAATTATTCAAGGCTTACTTGAGTCATACCTCTGCCGTTTATTTCTAATTCGGTGTGCTGCTACCCAGAAATCAACATCATTCCAACTAGTCCACTCTCTCACACAGTCCACAAATTCTGTCTTTAAACATCTTATTTTGTTCCATGTTAAGACAAAAGCCTCATTGTCAAGAACTGTTTGGTCTTAATCTGTGTATATAATATATCTATATATATATATATATATAGCAGCCCCTATGTTAAAGGATCAAGGAGGAGAAGAAGGAGGAGGATGGAAAGAAAAGAACGAGTGTGTGTGACAGGCGCTGGAGGATACTTGGCATCATGGTTAGTAAAGTTTCTTCTTGAAAAAGGCTACGTGGTTCATGGTACCGTCAGAGACCCATGTAAGCTTCTTCTGAGAATCTGTTAATAGTTTGATGTTAAATTAATCTCTTTTTACAGTTATAGACCATTTTGATATCAGGTGACCGTAAGAATTCTCATTTGAAGGCACTGGAATATGCTTCAGAGAAC
>JAOXYD010000002.1:75464-96249 GCA_028565735.1 Pinacopodium congolense
CTTTGTCTCCTAATCTTTTAAAGAAATTTTTAATTTACTCCCTAACATATTATAGGGTATTATTTTGCCTCCTAACATTTGAAATTTTGTTTAATTTGCTCCTTCACGTTTATAACATGGTACATACTGCTTTCTTAATACCATTTTTATTGACTTTACATTAGTCAACTTTTTAAATCTGTTCGCATGGCATACTGACATGGTATGTGAGACTCATATTTGGTATTGATGTGGCATGTGAAACCCAAATTTAGTACTGACGAGGTACATGAGTCCCATATTTAATGCTAATATGTTGTGTGGAACCCATATTTAGTGTTGATGTGGACTTAAATATGAGTCTTACATATTTAAATAGTTTGACTGATGAAAAGTCCATCAAAATAGTCTTAAAGAAGCAATTTGTATCATTTTATGAATGTGAGGGGATAAATTAAACTATTTCTCAAATGTTTAGATGTAAAGTGGTATCCTGTAGGGGAAAATTAAACTATTTTAGAATGTTAGGGAGTAAAGTGCATCCTCTGCCTATTGTTTTCAATGTTGAGACAAGTTGTGTTGGATTGAGATGCTTTATGCGTTTACTAACATTTTGTGAAATGTTGAATTGCCGTGCACAGGTCGTACAGAGTCATTCTCACCAGAGAGGTCAGATGTCTGAATTGCTCCGTGTGTGGAGAAGGGATTTGGGGGAAGAGAAAGGCAATTTCTTCCTTCTTATACATAGTGTATTTATGGACCATCATATGCTGTCAAAAGCTCACGGAATGAGTGGCAGACAGTGATGCATTTGGGTGGATGCTGGAATTGGGTATTCGAGCAACCACTCTTGTTAGGATAAAGAACTTTTGTGTAAAAAAAAAAAAAACCATTATGGGTCAAAAACACAAAGTAGAATCAACATATGATTCTTTGTTAGAGGATTTGGGGGGTGTACAGAGACTTAAAAATCTCTGGTCTCAGATGTTGGTGTCGCTGCATTTGTATTTAAAAAACATCACTCAGGGTTTGTGCATATTTAGTTTTAGGTGTTTCTTCGGTAGGACCATTTATTCACTATTTCATTTATGTTCCATTTTCCCCCTTTTTATACATTTCCACCACCTCCACCTTGGCTATGGGAGGTCTGTTGGGCTATACAATATGGAGGGTAGGAGGTATTTTTTTGGCTGCAAAGCTCCAAATTAACCTTCTGCCTAAACTCATTATGGTTGCAAAGCAAAATTCTTGGAGAGAAATAGAAAAGGTAAAGACTCTTGGAATAAATAAATCTATTATCATCATTATAGGCCAGTTTCGCCTTCTCTTTTCTCAATTTCCCAACAGCAGTTATTGATGGGTCAAATTTATGAAACGACTCATTACGTTCAGGATCATCAGTCACAATCTCGCAAGATCAAAAAGCAACTTGGTACCCAAATTAAGAATGCTTATTAGAATTAAGTAAACTGCTGAGTACACCACATCACAAGGGCAAACTGATCAGTAACAACATGATATGGGATAAAATCATTGACCACGTTCTCAGGACCTTAAGAACATCTATTAAAGCTTTTGAGCAACACCAAGAGACTTTAATAAAGTGAGAAATTGAACCACAAGCACACAGAAGGTTCAACCGTAATGAAGCTAGGCTAATAAATCAAACAACAGCAATCAGCACACCACAATCATCAAGCTTCCAACGAAAAGGTAGAAGTTGAGAATAAATCTGTCTACTATTTACTTACAAACCCAGGATGCTTATAAAATAATCGCAGAAACCTGCATTGGGGTAATTTCAGATCTAGCCTCCATTGTGCACAAGGGGCGTATAAAGGCAGAAGAAAAGCAAATTAGAGGCTTTCCACATTTTTAATTACATAGCAGGGCAAACAAAAAGCTTCAAATCAGTGGCTAGATAGGTCTTTTTAAAAACAATAGTGGAGACTAGGGGCAGGAATTGTCTTGGTCATGCATGTTTTTAACCCACTTTTTTTTTTAATCTCAAATCGCTAATTTTGAATATACTGTTCCAGTCACATTGCCTTCTCCTGTTAAAGTGTGGTCAGGATCCTGCAAGAAGTGGGAAGACATTTGTATTTAATAAGATCTAAAAAGAACCCAGAAATAGCCAAGAGGGAAAAGCTAGAGCAACTACTCATATACCTCCATTCCCCATTTGATATAATCAGGGGATTCACAGGCTTTATATTCATCAACTAAACTCTCAATTATGTCTCTTGATTCATCGAACTCAGAAAGATCGTTATCCTGATTACATTTCATAAGTCAGATAAAGTGACATTGCAGTCTAAACATCCATAAAACAGAATATTGCATCCAAAACAGCCTAAATGTATCTATTCGAGTATATATTTTATAACTTGCAGGAGCGAGCTTGTTACTTTAGAAGCTATATGAAAAAGGTAATCAAGCTGAGAATGATATAAAATCTATTACCTCAGAACCATGAAGCGTAAAATACAGTGCAGAATATGCAGTTTGACAACTGAACCAGAAAATAACAAAAATGAAGAGATCAACTTACTGCAAACATTGGGAACTTTCTGTAGTTGTCAAGAAAAGCTTGCTTCTTTCTCAACTTCTCATACTGGCTCAGACATTTGCTGAAGAGGTGCCTGATGCTAGTATGGCTCGCAAGCATGAGACCACTTACCTACCACAAATCAAGTGTTAAGTTATTCTCTGTTTGAAAGGGCATACAAAACATCTTTGCATTTATCACTTCAATCAGAATAAGATATACCCACCTCAGCATGTTAATTCTTTACCATCTCAAAGAAAAGATGCTTCATAATAAAATGAAAATCAGACAAAGGAAAGATAGGAAACAGCCATACCCTATGGGAAGTTTGAACATATGGAGACTTTCTCGATAGGGCAACCTGCAATATCAAAATAACAGCAAAAGGTATGTCAAAAATTAGTTCTGAAGGAGAAAAGGTAGACTGATAAGCAACAAATTTCCCCTCATCATAGAGAAAAACCTGACCTGTATACTTGCAGGACCCCACTCAATAAAATTAACAAGCTTTCTTTCACGAATCCTCTGCAGACTTTCATGAACCTGGTGAAGCCAGTGCAAAAAAGAACGATTCTCCAGTTATGGCAGGTCACAAATTTATAAATTTGAAATGTCGTGACACATTCAAAGAGCTTGCGATAAACAAATAGCACCTAGTTGTGTAAAGAAAAAGAGTGTCGAACAGCAAAAGTCGCACTGCTTTAGTAGACAAGCAACCCAACAGTATATATGTGGAACAGTGAAAGATTGATGAAGCATATGCTTGAGGATTCAACTTCTTCAATACTTAGAATTTTGCTAACTTAAGGTTGGAAACAAATAAGCACCTTAAGAACCACATCGAGCATCTTAACTAAGCTATGATAAGTACAATGTTGACCTTGAGACCAACCTTTGTCTAACTAATGGGGTTGGATGACAAGGTTCTTCAATTTGTGTACCATCACAATCACAGGGGAAAATAAAAGAAGTAAGCAAAACGGTGAGTAATTAATAGAATCAAGCACGACTAAGAATTGGTTGTCGGGTGAGCATCACCCAATGCAATAAGTTTTACACACAGAAAAATTCAGAAGATTACAATACAGTAAATAAACAACCATCCATAAGTTGTCAAAAACTTCTCAACTCATTGCATGAATTTAGGTTCTATGAAATCAATATCCTATCTACAACTTGACAAAAACTTTAAGCATTATGTAGTTAAAGAATCCCAAATAGATTAAAAAAACAGGAAATCATTATTACCTGAGTAGGATCTACTTCTCCTTGAATGATGTTCAATATAGAGATGTACTTTGCCTGGCTTGCTTCTTTTGTCCGAGCATAAGAAGAAACCATAATATTCTTAGTCTGCAACACAGAGTGAGAACCAAGTAAGATTCTGACTGCAATTTAATCTACTGTAACTAGCAGGTCAAAGTTCTTACTTGCAGAAGTCTTCTCATTACATCCAATACAGTCGTTTTACGGATCACATTAGCCTGACAAAAGATAGACTAGCATCAGATTGTGCTGAAATTCATATCCAAAAAAAGAAGAAATTCAAGGCAGCCAGCAATATAGGTTTTATCAAAATATATAAATATATCAAAATTTGAAATTCTAGAAGTTTTCTGATGATGGCTGTTCATTACATGATAGACTAGGTAACCTTCAGGACTTGCAACTAAAGCATTACAAAGCAGTTCTGAACCAAATTAATGGTTAGAATTTTACCTGGCGCTCTACTGTCAATGGTGTATATCCCGTCATAAGGAAATGGCATCTTGGAGTAGGAATTAAAGAGGCAAGAAGGCCAACCAAGTCATTGTTCATATATCCTGGATACCTAAGTGTGGTAGTGCTAGCAGACATTACAGTGGAAACCAGAGAGTTTGTTTGTGCAAATGTAGGATTTGTGAGATGCAGGCGCTCCACAGCAATTCTATTGAGAGCAGTATTATCAAGAACAACAACACAGTCTGCATTTAGTGTCAGCCTTTTGAGTGTTAAAAGTGAGTTGTAGGGCTGGACTACCACATCACTTGTTTCCATTTGGTTGGGAAAGACGCTGTATGTTTGAACCAGCTTTTTGCTATAGCGATCATTCAGAGTCTCCAGTAGGTATGACCCCATACCTTCATTACACAACGAGAGTGAAGTTAATGAACATGCAAACAAACAAGAAAAAAAGAATGTACATTCCATTAAGTACGAAAAGATGCATGTTAGAGAGCTATTCATTTGAAATCTTCATATGTGAATGAAACAATGGCACGAAAAATTCATCAAACCTTAAAGAAGATAAGGTAATGTTTAAGGAAGCCAACCTGAGCCTGTGCCGCCAGCGATGGAATGACAAAGAACAAAACCTTCAAGACTATCACTCCCATCAGCTTCTCTATCAATCATGTCCATAATATCCTCTTCAACACCCTTCCCCTGATCAAGAGATAACATCACCTTAAGTCATGTGATTAAAAGAAACAGTAGGCTTGTTTTGAGTATTAAAAAAAAAAGAAAGAAAGAAAAAGGGTCACATACAGAACAATAAATATTTTATAGAAAATTTAAGGACAGAAGAAATATTGAAACAAACCTGATGATATCCACTAGCCCAATTGTTGCCAGCACCACCACCGTGATCAGAAACAAAGATATTCTCGTGGTTGTAGAGATTTCGATATTCACTATTTTGAATAGCATTGATGACCCTTGGCTCCAAATCTATAAGCAAAGCTCGGGGTATGTAATGCTGGTCATCAGCTTGATAGAAAAATACATCTTTCCTATCCCCTCCCTGCACATTAAATACATAAGAGATGAGAGAGAGTAACGATTAACAGACCAAGCATTTGGTTCAGGGCAAGGAAGTGAGAAATCGAACCTTAAAATTCGAAATTCATCAATTTCAAAAAGGATAATAATAGTGACTAAAATTATTTTAAGAAAGGGAGCGAAGGGGAACCTGAGTGGCAAAATCCTCGAGAATGCCATCCTTGCTGATACCGTGCTCCAAGCAAAGCTGCTTCCAAAACTCCATGCCGATCTGGTTCCCGCATTGTCCCACTTGCAGTGTTATTATTTCTCGTGGCATTTTCCTTTACTCTTTCAGAAAAGAAGAAGAAGAAGAGCGAGAGAAAGGGAGGGAAGGAACGAAATTTATTTTGATTTTGCGTTTAGGTCGTCGTCGTCGTCTATTATTAGTTGACAGTGTCGAGACTGAAGTGAGGCTCCTCCAAACCAAACTAAGGAGACTGCGTATGTGTGCCTTTATTATGGGTTGGGCTTGGTTTCCATTTGAATTGGACCTAGCCCATCTTTTGTTTCTCTTATGTCCAAATCACCATAATTGTTCTTTAAGTACCTATTTATTTTTATTTTTATTTGCTCTTTTTTTTATTTTCAAAAACAGATATTCAGAAAAAAAAATTGTGTTTTTTGTATTCTATTTATTTTTCTATTTTCAAAATTAGAGAAATAAAAACAGAAACAGAAAAATAAGATAATGATATTTTTCTGCGTTTTGAAAACAGATTTTATAAATAAATTTTTTTACATTGAATAATAAATATAATCTATTGACTAATAATATATTTTTAAGGTGTATAAGAGTATTTTGGTTAAATAATTTAAATTTATTTCATATTTGATTATCATTATTAAATTATATTTTTTTATAAATCTCAACCAAACATTTTTTTATTACAAATATCAACCAAACAGGTTTTCGTTTTTTATAAGGAAAATAGAAACACAAAAATAAGAAATAGAAATACAAAATAATAACAAAAAAATAGAAGTGATACCAAACATCCCCTTCATTATGTATAGTAGAAAATAAACAAGCAAAGAAAAAGAAATAGAAATTATTGTTGATGGAAGAAGGTTTAAGATGGTAGCTAGAGCATAATTTCTTGGTTTTCTCTCTTCTTCTCTTCATTTTCTCTTCAATCTCCTTTTAATCTAGGTTTTTAATCTCTCCTCCCTATATATGTATAATGGCTAGCAGGATTTGATAACCCTAATAGAGCAATCAAATGGTGCCATTACGCCAAATCATTTGTCTTGGAATTTTTTTTCATTTTTCCAGTAGCAGAAAGATGGCTCTAGGTATAGTAAAATGATGCCATTTATTTCCACTTTTTACTTTTGACTTTTCTTGTTAAATTTCCTTCTTTACACTCAACAACTCCAATCCAAAGTGTACTTAAAAAAATTAGTAAAATAACTTATTTTGCGCCAATTCTTTAGCTTATTTCACAAAATTTAAAACATAATCAAAATTAAAGATTCAAACATTTAGAATTATTAAAACATAAAAAATATTTCAAGTTATACGAACATTATGTATTCTATCAAAATTCCATGAGTAGTTAGTATGATGAAAAGATGAATCTTAATGATACAAAAAAAAATCCACCAAATATAACTATACATTCTTCATGTTTTTGTATGATAACGAAACTATATTGTCTTGATAATTTATTTATAGTATTCTTTAATTGTAATAGGAAGATTTTTTTTTTCCTTTAAGGAAGACTCGGTCTCCTTTAAACCTAATTAAAGGGAAAGATATTGGTAGAAGTTTTCATGGTTAAGTCTCATTTCTTTGAAGGCCTTGTAAAAGAGGATGGTGATAGAGTTGCCATTACCCACCAAAGATCATTTTACTCTAAAGCATGCGATGTTTGCCTTAATAACCACCATATTTTTATAGGGATTATATTAAATCACAAGGTTTACATCGATTATTAGAAAAATGAACCTTGAATGTGGTCTTAAATTTTTTAAAGCTAGGTATGAAGCATGTAAAAAGTGTTTTGTATCAATCTACCTTATTAAAGTGAATGAAGAAGTGTTGATACTTAATTATATCTATTACCTTATATAGATTCCTCATTTCTTATAATCATATAATATGATCATATGGATCTATCATACCATTATAAGGACCTGGTGATAATAGTTTGAATTTTGATAATGGAGGTTTACAAACTATACTTATGATGAAAGAGATATTGAAATCAAAACATATATGCGCTTGATCTTATTACTGTGACACGTCATTAAATGTCAATCTCCATTAATAAGTTACTAGTAGGATAAAGACATTGTTTTGAATTTGCAAACCTTTCCCAACTTGTTGCTATGGTAGGATATATTTGGAACTAGTTTATCCTCTTATGTATTTTGAGGTGGGTTTATGAATGTTAACTAATTACGATCCCATAATAGGCACCAAATGATATATGTAGTTTTGGTGGACTAGAAATTTTTTAGCTGAGGTCTAAGATTAAATATTCAAAGCTATAATTGATGTAATGAGTTTTAAATATAGTACAAGTCAAGCGTTTAGGGTTCCTCTTCACAAATTTGTATAACCAAGTGTCAAAGTGTTTTTTGACATTTAACCTCTGACAATTAAGTTAGCAAAGTTAGAGAGAGAAAATACGCTATTTTTTAAGAAAAATGTGTATGCAAAAAGTGACCTTATTCTTGAAAATAGTGATTGCATTTATAGTGACTTATTAGGTGTATAGGATCATGACACTTATTTCTATTTGTCTTCTCTAAATCATTGGTATTAAAAGTATGACTTAAGTGATAGGGATATTATTTTAGTACTTAATACTATTTTAGAAATAAATTTTTTAATCTTTAACTTTAAGAAAATTATCAAAATTAGTTTGTATTTATATATTTTTTAGTATTTTAATATATGAGCTCTTATTTTGTATCAAATATTATATGACATTAGTCCTTAATAGTAACTATAGTTAATTTAGCTGGCATTGCTTTCTATATTTACTATTTTATTTCATTGGACATGCAACATAACTTATTCTTTTTATTTTGATCATTGAGATGTATGCATTCAAGTGTTGCCCTCAAAGAAAAGAGTTTGCCTTCTAAACTTATTAGTAGTGAAGATAATAACCTAAGTTGCTATAAAGTTATCAAGATTTGTAATTCTCAAGTAAATTGTAAAATAATAGATAAAAAGTTACAACCATAAGATTTAAATTGTACTCGAGTAAATTATATTTTAACTCTAGAACTTTACCTAATTTTGAAATGGTAATCAAACTATAAATTATATCAATCAAATACTCAAAGTTTCAATTTATTATAAATATAATCTACTATTTACTTTATTGTTAATGTTGTTGATGAAAAATGTCATGTATTTTCCCCTATCCATGTCAATATATAAGTTTATTAATCCTTACTAGCATCTAAAAAATGCATAAGTTGAGTGTCCATAAATTAATAAATTTTTGCTACTTAAGAAGTGCACATTAACAAAATTATAATAAGATGATGAGACGAAATGCCAATATAATTCAAGATCAATTACATGACAAAGTATAAAACAAAGAGTGTATGGAAGAGAGTATGAAAACAAACTTTATAATGTTTCAACAAATAATTATTACCTGCATATGCTCTCTAAGTCTCTTTTGAAAATTCACTATTCTCTTCTTTCAAAAAGGTGAAGAGGAAATCTTTTTATAATAATCATTTTTATAGGTAAAGATTAACCCGTTATACAATCATTCTTGAATGGTGAAAAGCAACCACTAGCCTTAATAAAAAAATCCTTTAAAGATAATTTTACTACAAAAATATGTTGCTTGCTCTAATGAATGCTTTTGGGTTCAAAAAACTTACTATCAAATGTATTTATTGTCATAATAGCCTTAAAATATCATCAAAGATGTGACCTAATCATTAGAAATAAGTTACTAGCCATTAGAGATACAAACTAGTTGTTAAGAAAAATTATCTCTCACTAGTCTACCACTTTGGCACATTGGTCGACTAATATACCACGTTAGTTAATCGTTATATCAACCCATGTCATATTAAAAACTCATATACACAAATTTATATCATTTTAAGTTATATTAATTAGCCACTTTGCCATATTAATCAACCGATATATTGTGTTGATTGACGAATGTGTCAACTAATGTGACATATAAACTTATTATACATAGTTTTAGAAACATTGGTCAACCACACTCATACATTGGTTGATTAACTCCGCATAAAATTTTGCATTGGTTGACCATAAAGTTAGAATGGTTAATTAACATATGTGAAAACATTTTTCTAAGATCAATTTAAATTTTCCAAATTTTTTAATCTATTCTTTTGATAAAAATTTTACTTAATAACAATTTAAAATATTCCACACAAGTATTCTAAAGATTTAGACACTTTTTTTCTAAATCAAAATCTTAATTTATTTTAACACTTGAAAATATACCTGAATTAGGTTAGGAAGATGAAATGCTTGTACATGACGAGCCCTTAAAGCATTAACATGACTAAATAGAACTTTAAAAATTATGTTGGTTCTTGAAATTTTATAGTCTTGATTTCATCTTTCATTTAAAGACATGTTCTCTATATTTTCTTTTATGATCCTTGATAATGCCCAAATCATACTTCTTTTAGGCATATTTCATATTGATAATAATAAGTTTAAGGGATATTCCTAATAATTAGTTAATTTTTTAATAAGATGTTACTTATGTTGTTTTTTATTAATCTTTATATTTTTATAAGACTTTAGTGAGTAATTAGATGTACTTTTAGAGTTAGAATGGTTATAGAATCATAAGGAGGAGCAAGAGCATCAAGTCATGGAGCTTTATACCGAATATCAAAGCTATAAGATGAATGATGGAGAGTGCATTAAGAAAAGAACAAGAGAAGAAAAAGCTAGAGGAGCCTAGGGCCAACCTCATGGCTACAAGCCTGGTCATGAATTCTGTCAAAAAAACCAAACACCCTGGCTCATGGTTAGGAGCCAAGCCATGACTTGGTCGGGGCCCTTGTGTATTTATACAAGGAGATCTTCTATTTAATTTATGAAGGGAATGGGAATTATATAACTCAAAAGAGAGTGCAGTTCAATTGAAGGAATCTACAGTTTAAGCAAAGTTGAGTGACAAACATGAATATGTCTTAGGGAGATTAACCATCAATGTCATAACATCTTGATTATTTGTTAAATCTTATGAAATTACTTTAGATATCTTATTAGTTATTTAGTTTAATTCCATTAATCAATCAATCAGTCACCCAATTAAGTAGGTTAGATAATAAGGATAAGAAAATCACTAGTGGTTTAATAGTCCTCTTGGATCAACAATTCGGACTCATAAGAGCTACATTATGATTCGATTGGTGTACTTGCCTATTTATGGTCATAGTGTTATTATTTTGAAATTGGATTTATTTTTTATTTAAAACTTAGGTTGTGTAGACACGCTTTTAGTTTTTACCGTTATTGTTTGGGATTGTGATAAAATATTATGAATTTCTACTCTTTATTGGACTAACCATCTTTTTTTGTTTATTTTTTAATTTGTTTCAATTTTCTGCAATTTTTGTTTATTTAAGATCTTTTTTTTCTCTTGATCTTTTGTTAATTCTTTTGATTTTTAGATTAGGCACTCTATTGTATGATAATAAGTCATTTTACAAACTTACTAGAGCCTAATCATAAAGTTAAGAGAAAATTCTATACAACTTTGAGAGAGAAGAAATCCATTGGTTGTGAAAAACTTGAAGTTTAAAACATACAGCTAGAAGGAGACAAGGATAGGGAGTTAGGATTGAGAGCTCAGTTAACTACGGGAGATTTGTCACAACCATTTCTACAAGACACTGAATCTAATATACACAGGTTGAGGGTAGAGATAGCGAGCTTCAAAATCAAACCCTAGATGATCTTGACACTTCAAAACTATCTTTAATTTGATTGGTTTCCAGATGAAGACTCAAATGCCCATGAGTCAACTTTCTAGAGATGTGTGATACCTTTAAGTTGAATGGAGTTTTGGAGGAGGCAGTGAGATTGAGGCTATTCCCATTTATCTTGAGGAGCAAAGCTAAGTTATGGCTCAAATCTAATCCTCCTAGTTCCATCACCTTTTAGAACTAGCTTACAAAGAAGTTTTTGACAAGGTATTTCCCTCTTTCCCATTTTACTAAATTATGTAATGCTATTATTTCTTTTTAGTAATGGGAATAATAAAACTTGTATTAGATTTTGGAAAGACGTAAGGATATATTAAGAAAGTTCCCCCATTGCAGTTTTGATTTTAGGATATTAATGTAAACCATCATGGCTTTGATTTGAGGATATTGATGCAAACTGGTCATGGTGGCCTGCATAATAACTTATCTTTGCATCCTTTAAAGACACCACAAGCTTTAAAACACCTGAGCAACTATAAGAACTTATAGAAAACATTTCCATGAATACATATCAGTAGGGAAATGCATGGTAGAAGTTTAAGCTTAGTAGAGGGGTGTATAACATTAATGCAATCACCTCATTAAAAACTAATAACATGTTTGGTGGAGTTTTTAGTTTTGGTTTCTGATTTTTATTTTTCTAAACACAAAAATAAAAAATCATAGAAATAAAAAAATAACACACTAATATAGTACATAAATTAAAACAAAAGTATAGAAATTAAGAAAAAAAACTCAAAAATTGATGAAAACACACAAATATAAAAACAAAAAATAGAAACAAAAAGCTGAACTAAATGACCCCCTAAAGTTAATGCATTGACGAGAAAGTTGGATAATATGATGATGGCATCCACATTAAATCAGGTTATGAGCTATAAATTTTATGAAGGAGGGCACTTAAATAATATGTGCCAAGCATCAGGAGCTAAGAGTTAGACAGAGTAAGTAGACAACATTGGGAACTGATAAAATAATCCATATAGTAGTATGTCTAATCTAGGGTGGAAAAATCACCCAAAATTTTCATGGATGGGCTAAGGTCCACAGAAGCAAAATCACCCACCTGGTTTTCAATAATAGTAATAGCCTAGACAAATGAGTCTCAAGGCTCCTTTCTAGGTATGTTATCATATCAAGAGCTCATTTTCAAAATATAGAAGTCCTGATTAAGAATCTAGAAAACCAAATAGGCAACTTGCCAAGAACATATCAAAGAGAACACTAGTTACCTTACCAAGTAACGTGAAGCAAAATCCAAAGGAGTAGGTAGACGTGGTGTTCATGAATAGCGATAAGGAGGTAGATAGAAAGGTACAAGGAATAAGGAAAGAAGTTGCAAAGATTGAGAATGAGAAGGGAAGAGAAGCTAAGAAGAAGGAAAAGAACAAAGAGAAAAAGAAGCAAGAGATTAAGGACTACAAGCCATAACTTCCATATCCTAGCAAACTAAACATCAAGTAGCTAGAAGAGTACATAGATAAGTGCCTAACCCCTTTAGAAATTAAATGATAATACTCCTCTTATTAAATCTCTTATATAAGAACTAAAATATGCAAAGTTTGTGCATGACGTACTCTTAACTAAAAAGGCCAACGAGTCCTTGGCAAGGGATGTTCAATATTATTTATCGATAAACTACTATAGAAGCTAAAGACCCAAAGAGTTTCCCAATCCCTTAGATGATTGGTAGTTTACCTTTAAACAATGCATTAGTCGATTTAGGGCTCGTATAAATCTCATGTTAGATAAATTTTTTCATGAATTAGGACTAGAAATCACAAAGCCTACTAGGATGAGCATACAATTAAAGGATAGATCTATTAAATATCTTATAGGTATAGTTGAGGATGTATTGGTGAATGTCAAAAAATTTATATTCTCTATTGATGTTGTGACCCTAGATGTAGAGGATGAGGATGAAACCCCTTTGATAATCCTATTAATGGAATTTCAAGTGCTTTGAGAGAAAAAATAAAGCATAAGTCTTTGGAGTTTAATTTGTTGATAATGCCAAGCCTTAGGCATTATAAAGAAGAGATGAGGTCAAATATTAATGTGAAGGAGTTAGATGAATAGAGTAAGGAAGATAAATAAGCAGCAAAAAGCTCCCTGGGAAAAATCAAGAAGAAAATGAGGGCTCAGAGCAAGAAAGTTTATAAAAGTTGTGAGAAAAGAGATTTTTGCGCTTATAACGTTAAATTAATGCTAGTTGGTAGGAAACCCAAAATGTATTTTATTGATTTTGCTTTCTTTTTATTTTGATCATTAGAATTTATCACATGTAGGTTGCATTCTTGCATGTTTTATTTGATTTCATTTGCATGTGATTATAGGTTATGTTTTTTTTAAGTTTTACATCAATCGTAGGTGCTAAAGTGATTTAGATTTGATTAATGTTGTGTAATAGGTTTTAGAACATAATTTGGATGAAAAATAGCAAAATTGGATGAATTTTGAATATGATCTATAGCCTAGGCCACTGTGAAAATCATATAGAAAGGTGTAGTGAGGAGGTACGGAGCTTTGATTATAAAGTACTTACCTAACTTCCTCCCCTCTTTTCATCCCTCTCTTAATTTCCTTATCTTCCATCACTTCTTCAACTTTAAATCAACCTTTTAACTTTATTTTTGTACATAAATTCAATGATTCTTCATCAAATCATCAAGTTATGTCTTCAAGCTTTACATTAAGTACTTGAAATTGGGGATTTGCTTCATGGTTTAGGGTTTACACGTTAATAGTACCATCTTAGTTTGTTTAGTATGATGTTTCATTATTTTTCGATTTAATTATTAATCTAAGACATTTTAGCATGTGAATTAACCCTTATTTCACATTATCCATTCACATATGTGTTTATTTGTATGAATTTTCACTCAACAGCATGTAAGAGGTGAAAATTTCATGCCTTGCTCATATAAAAATGTGGTTTTGACATATCGATTGCATGATTGGGATATATTGTTGTTTATGGAACGTGGAAAACTGCTTGTTGATGCTTGACACTTTATAAGAGGTTATATTGGGTAAATTTTGAATGAACACTAAGGTTTAGAGTGTTTAAGAAGTGAATTAGATACACATTATGTTTGAACTAGTTAAAGATGGCATTAGATATACATTATGTTTAAACTAGTTAAAGATGGAATACGCTTTTCTATTTAGGATTGAGATTTTCATAGTTGTCTAAATGAACCTACTTGTTGTGTGTTATTCATGAGCATCTTTGTCATTATACTTAGATGATGAGTTAGGCATGCCATTCTTATAAGTTGAATTGGACGGTTGATTATTTTGAATGAAACCTGAGCCTTCATCGTGAACAATTTAGATCCCATTACATGATTTAATGTGCCTTGAGTTCCATTACCTATTACATGATCATCATTATGGTTATACTTGATTGTAAGGCTTATGAAATGGTTATAGGTATGGTTGTGATTACTTACGATTAACTTAGTATTTTTGTATAACTTATGCCAAGATACAAGTAAATGGCCAAAAGGACTCATAAAGATGAAGCCTCCTTCTCCAGGAACACTAATACTGAGCCATTCGACCTTAGATACAATAGGTATAAGGCCTCTACTAACCATGCATTTAAGAAGTCACAAATTATATCAAATAAGTATCTGGTGTTTGAGGATTTGGAGCATTTGGAATTAGTAGATGCTATTAGATATTATTTAAAGGCCGAAGGATGGGATGTCTTCGTAAAGATAAAAGAGCTATGTTACCAAACCTATTATGCAACCTCTTGGCTACCTTCCATTTTAAGAAATATCTTATGAAAATGAAAGATATTGATGTGGTCCAATTTTAGTTTGGAGGAAAACAATTTTTAATGTCTGGCTAGGACATTGGCATAACCATAGGGATTCCAAATAAAAAATTAAGAGACATGTCAGAAAATAGAAATGTCAAGTTGGAGTTTCAAGTGAAGCCTCATAGTTTTATAGTAGAATTGGAAATGGGGGAGTTTTAGGTAGGTGTGACAATGAATACCAAGATTAAGACCAAGCACTCAAGAACATTCATCGATTGATCACTTACACCATAAGAGTTAGACTTGAGAGTTTTAGGGCAGTGAACTTAGATGATCTTATTCATTTGTGGTGCATGGTCAGTGACATGAGATCTAACATAGGGGGCCTTAGCTCTTCACTTCACAAAAGATTAATATGGAGCCCTTAGATAACTTTGTGTGGACTTAAAATGGCTTAGCTACAAAAGTAATGGGGAATATGAGACACAAGAGAGCTTGACCTTCCTTAGGTGAACAAGACATAATTCAAGGGATGGAAGAAGGTGATGAGGATGAAGACATCGAGGATGAACATAAACCTTCCTCAAGTGCAGACCCATATTTTGCTACATGATTTGACCAACTTAATGCCTAGGTGGATGTCTTAGAAATAGAGATTAGGACTTATCATTCTAAGTCTAATGCCAGATGGCCAGAGTTCTAATAGATATAACAAATTGGATAGGAGAAGGAGGAGGTGCAATAACAAGCCTGATGGGAGGAGGAACAAAGGCAATTATAGGAGGACTGGAGGTTATAACAGGAAAGATGGTAGCAGTAGCAGGTGATGTGATAACAGTTCATGTAGTTTCATCACCTGCCACTTTCGTCAGTTGATGACTAATATTGAGAGAAGTGAATCTCTAGGTGATGAGTTTGATTTTTCGTTTCTTTTGTTCTTTGACTTATACTTTTATTTTCTTTTTTCTTTCATTTTATCATGGATATTATGTTTTAAGCATTTGCATTTGTAAGATTTGATTTTATATTATCTACTATACACACTTGAGATGTTAGGAGTCCAAGGGTAATGGCTTGGGTATTTCATTTCAGAATGATCTTGATTATTAGTTGGTTGTTATTTGTAGTATTTTAATACAATTAATGTTTTTGATTTAGTAAAAATTGATCAACTCTAGATTGATTTCTAACACCTATATTTTTATTTTTATTTTTTTGAGTGATTTACATGTATTTAGTAACTCTTTTGTATGATATTGATTTTTAAGGACATTTTATATAGCTGATTATATGAATATAGAATAAGGTGTAGTTTAATGTTTAAATATATGAAAAAAAATAAATATATAAATATGTGTTTGTTTAAATAAATAAGTGAGAACAATTTCACTATGTTGGCTTCATACCAATAAAAATGTTGAAGTTATAATTGGTGCTAATAGCCATTTAAGAGGATAATCTAATCAAGTAACTAGGAGTGTTCATGACAAGGTGTTCACCTTTGTGTCAAAAGGGTAGATGACATCTTAAACAAGCTAAAAAAGAGTATCCTAGTTAAGTAACCGAGGTATTTTTATGACAAGGTGTTTACCCTCGTGTAAAACATCTTGGTGACCTATAAATTAAATGCTCCAATTTTAATTTGAACTATGTGGTGTTTTGTTTTTAACATCCTTGACTCAATTTGTATGTTAATCTATATGAAATTACCTAGATGTTTGATATTGTGAACTAAGGGTTGCTATTTACTAACTCTATGTGTACATATGATAACAATGTTTTGTTAAGATATAGTTGTGATTTGTGCATTAGATCAAAGGTGTTGACTTGTAATTTTTTGCACTCAATTAGCTTTTAACTATTGATTAAGCTTGTTTTTAGTGGAGTGTTTAAATTGTTTCTTATGGACAAGAAAGACTTCAAGTGTGAAGGTATTTAATAATGCCTAAATCATACATCTTTTGAGCTTGATTTCATGTTAATAATCTTAGGTTTTTAGGGTATTCCCATGTGATTTGTATGCATAATTGGTTAATTCTTAAATAAGATATTACTTAAGTTGTTTCAAATGAATTTTATGTTTTTATAGGATTTTTACAAGCAATTGGATGCACTTTCAGAGATGGAATGGTTATAGAATCATTAGGAGGAGCAAGAGTATCAAATCATGGAGTTCTACATGAAATATCAAGGTCATAAGACGAATGATGGAGAGTGCATCAAGAAAATAAAAAGAGAAGAAAAAGTTCAAAGCTCAAGGCCAAGATCACGATCGTGAGCCTACCTATGAATTCTATTTAGAAAATCACACGCCTTAGCTTAAAAGTGAGCCAGAGCAATGACCGGTTAGGGCCTTTGTATATTTATGAATTTTTGGGTCTTTTTCTTAGAGAGTTTTTAATCCTTAGACACTAAGAATAGCCAAAAAAAAGGTCAAAAGATGAATTCCAAATAATCTTAATAAGATTTTTTTAGCAAGATTGAAAGAGAGAATTGAAACAAACATCAAGAAAAATTAAGATTAAGTGGATTTTGTGACAAAAATCATAGATGAGTTAAGAGATTCAATCATCATGAACATAAGCCTTTCTATCCTTCCTTTCTTTATGATTGTTGTTATTGTATTAACATATTTAGAACTAATTTTCTTATAGAATCTATATGATTATTAACCCTAAGATGTAATGTTTTACATTATTCCTTTGATTTAATGTTGAATTTTGAGATTTTGTCTTGAAATTACCTATTAGATTATTGAAATTGATTGTTAATTACTATATGAATATAAAGGTCAATGTCAATTATTTGATTTCATGTATTTAGACTGAGAGACTAGGTGTATAATTAGATCACAATGAATCTTGTATAGAGACCTAAAGATAAGCTTACGTGAGATTTCCATATTAAGTGTGAACTTAATCAAAACAATATGTTCCATAGAGTTTGTTAATACATTCAATTGATAATATTAAACTTATATACGAATTTTTATATTTAATAATACTTATGACCTATTATACATAATAGCTCAGTTAGTAATACTTAAGTGTAGTACAACTATAAGGAGATAACTGAGCAGTCAATAAAATATTTTTCTTCTTAAAGTAATTAAGAAGAATGTTCCACTATTTTTTATTAGTAATGATTTAGGAATTTTATAGCCAAAGTAAATTGAAAATTTGAAAAGTTATTTTCAAATATCAATTATGAATCATTTACTAATTGGTAAGAATAAATATGATTGGATTATTTAGAGTTAATACTAATTCCATACTCTATTTTCTATTAAAGTAAGAATAACTATGATTGGATTATTTATAGTTAATACCAATTCCATACTCTATTTTCCATGAAAACAATGGATTAACAATTGATTAGATTATACATTATAATTATGCATAGATATGGTAAGTCTAACTACTTCGACATTTTTAATATTTGGGTGGTTATGATATGTTATTAAACATTAATTTTGATCTATAATTTTAAATTTTTTAAGTAAATAATTAAAGTTATTAAAACAGCCTTTTAATTTATTTAATTCTAATTATGAATTAAAAATAAATTTACAATCATTGTTAATATTAGGAATATAATGGATAATACATAAAGGTTTACTAAAAGAGAAAAAATTAATTAAGTTAATCTTAATTGTGAAGTTTATGAAACTTCAAAGGGTCATTTGATTTTGTTAAAATTAAATTATAATTATAACTAAATTAGATTTTAATTGTAATTTATATTTAATATTAATATTAAGGAAAATTTTATTTTTCTTACATGCAAGGAAGAACAAAGAACGAATAATTAGTACTATTCTTCTTCTTTATCTTAAAATAGCTTTTAAGTTATCCTTAAGCTAGACCTGTGCCTATAGTTAGAGGCTGGATAGTTGGACAACTATGGTTAATGGATTCAAAATAAAGAAAAGATTCAACGGGAAAGTTAAACTAGGTTTATTAGAATCCTTATTATTTTTCCTATTTTTTAAATTTGCATTCATTAAAGTGGTTTGTTTGGAAAGGTCATAAAGCAATTTAGCCATGCTTATGATTTGAGCATAATTTCTTTTTTGGTATCAAAGCTACCTTAACTATTTAACTTGATTCTTATACTTGATTGTTATTGATTTGATTTATATGCAAGAATTGCATATTGGGTGAATTGTTTTCTGTCTTTATAATATGGAGTTGGTCTAAATTTTAGTACCTGCTTTTTTTTCTTCAAAAAATTTTATGCATTCTAGTAAGTATTCCAAAAGTGTTTTGGTACCTATGAACATATATTGCTTTTTCTTGTCTTATAATTTTTGAAAGATCATTTAATATGTCCCTTTTAAAAAAATTATTGCCTTAATTCTGGAAAATTGATATATCCATGTTCCAAATATTTTCTAGAAATATACCAATTTTGATTCATTCTAGATAAATTAATGCACTTCACTAATGTTTACATTATCTTTTGAAAAACTAAGAAAAATTATGAATTATGAATTTTTATTTTCTATGTTTATTTTGAATTTAGGTGTTTTATGTTTTGCTGTTATAGATATGATCTGACAGATGAAAATTTGGGTTTTTTGAAATCTAAAAATCTGAAAATTTGAATTATATATTTTCTGTATACCTTATTTTCATATCCATTACCTGATAACTGATAATTAAGACCAACATATGTTTATATCTAGCTGGATAAGGGATAACTAATGGTTGAGGATTTTTCATCAAAGAAACTTAAATAAGAATAATTAATTAGAAAAGCATTCACTGGTTAAGAAACTCAAACCATTAATAATAGCTAGATGGTCATAAACCTGTGGCAATGGCTACTAAAAGTACGCCACTGGCAAAGTGCTCCTTAGCATAAATAGTAAATCTGACAATAGCCATATATAATGTCATCAGTGAGCCAGATTAAAGAGACAAAAATTACATGAGGTCAGAGTGGAGAGAAAAGGAGAAAGACAAGATATAAAAAAGAAAAGGCAATAGATAGTAGTAGTGGTAAATGGCAGAGAAAGAGCATGCCTAGCATAAGTATAGAATGCAGGAGCAGATCTCCATTTTTTTGCAACTTTCAAAGATTTTAATAATATTAAATTTATTTTTATTAAGTAGATTAAGAATATATTAGTTTAGGATCCTAATTAATTTCGAAAAGTTATTTTTTTTAAGTGTTTGGAAATAGTTTTCAAAAGATTATATTAAATATGATTATATGTGGAATTTAGTTTAATTTTTCAAGAGTTAAATAGTTAAATTAAATTAATTATCATATCAATAATTAGAATCAAGTAAAGTGTTAAGGGTTATCTTATATAATTAGATTATGCTAGATATAACTATTATAATGAGATTATGTTAATTATCGTAAGACTTAAAAATTTTAAATCCATCATTAAAATATTAAATACATGTTTAGAATATAATTTTTTCATTATATTATTATAAGATAAAACTAGAGTTCTATTTATTATTAAGTTTACCATAGTTCTATTTATTATTAATTTTGTTAAGAAAAAACAAGTTTAATTTAATTCAAATATGTTTAATCTAATAATAGTGGGTCTGTCTTAAATGAATGTTTATTATTTGGATGAGTAAACTTATAATCATATGAATTTACAAGTAAGGTTAGAAATAACATACAAGATATGTTTTAGTAAATAGATATCGCCTAAGAGACTTAGAAATCACATGAGATGTGATTAATAATAATATTATGTA
>JAOXYD010000002.1:135700-149447 GCA_028565735.1 Pinacopodium congolense
GATCCGTGGCGCAATGGTAGCGCGTCTGACTCCAGATCAGAAGGTTGCGTGTTCGATTCACGTCGGGTTCAATTCTCGCTTTTTTTTTTTTTTTTTTTGGTGTTCTGCACTACCGTCCGGCGGGTTTCAAGTTCCAGCTTCCAACGCCGTTTTCGTGGGAGTGAGAGAGTATACGATTAAATTAGCTTAATCAGTCAAATTCATGACAAAGTTATGCATTATTAGTAAGCCAATTTACCTAATTATTCCCGCCACTTGAGTGGGCCCGTTTTTTTCCCTTCTTTTCAAAATTGAACGGTTGCAAGCAAAATGGAATTTCAATAAACAAATAGCCTTAGTTCAACCATCTTTTCAACTTGATTTGCTTTTGTCGAGGAGGGAAGCAACTCAATACTCTTTCTTTAAAAAACACACACACACCCAGATAAGAAAATTTGAAAAAGAAGGTTTTGTCTCTTTATGAGATGAGCAAAAAGGGGTTTAGGACCGGTATTATTGTGGTTGTAATTTTTAATTGTAATTTTGATATATTTATATTGATTTTTATGTTTTGTTTTTAATTTTTATACTGTATTAATATGTTGTCTTTATTAATTTTTATGTTAAAAATCAAAACTAAAAATTATAACCATATCAAACAGGCCCTTAGTAATTAGTACCACAATCAATAATATGACAATTATTTATTTGGTGGGGATCCATGTGCTGCTGTGACCATCCATCGCTCTCTATACAGCCAACCAACAATAAGTAGTTCCCCTTTTCCCCTTGTTAACAAAATTCGTTTTAGTTATTATGACATTTACCTATTCTATGCACTTGGGCACAATGCAATTTCCATGTATTGCAACAGAAATTCCATTCATTCATAACATCATTATTTATTACAATAATAAAGACAATACATCAATGCTGCTTAAGAAAATTACTTCCAATGATTTTTACTTAAGCAGAAATGCTAATATAGTTTCGTCTTCCCATAATTCAAAGCTTCATTCATCACACCAAATCTACTAAATTCTTTCTCTAATCCTAATAACAACCAAGCAGCTTTTTTGATTTTAGGATTTTAATAATAATAATAATAATCCATATAATATATATATATATATATATATAATTACAGTTTACAAGCTAATTTACTCACAAATTAATACAAGGAGGCTTGCTATGTACTAAAGAGATAAGAAACCAGAGATCCAGAAGAGAGCTAGGGCAAGAACCTATTCCCATCATCTTCTCGCTCCTTTAGTGTAGCCTCAGTTTCAGCTCTGTCGCCGCTAGAACTTGCCGCCGGCAACCCGCCGCACTTCTGACACCGTGCCACCACCAGAATCTGCCTGCACGACGGGCAAGACGAGTGAGATCCCAGCCAAGTGTCTATGCAGCTCACGTGGAAGCCATGTCCGCAGTGAGGCAGCACTCGGATTTCTTCTCCAGCGGCGAATTCCGTCAGGCAAATGGCGCAATCGGAGAATTTGGCCGCCCACTCGGGGGAGAAAGTTTGCTTGGGGAGTGAACGAAGGATCTTCTTCTTGAGGCCTTTGTTGGCGGCTGAAGGGGGCGGAGG
The DNA here is from genome assembly GCA_028565735.1 of Pinacopodium congolense. NCBI lineage: Eukaryota > Viridiplantae > Streptophyta > Magnoliopsida > Malpighiales > Erythroxylaceae > Pinacopodium > Pinacopodium congolense. The sequence continues at coordinate 137,271 of JAOXYD010000002.1, forward strand.
AGGAGGAGGAGTGGTGTTCGTGGAGCTGCGGGACGCGGCGTTGGAGGAGAAGCGGCGGAGCCAAGCGCAGCGAGCGACGGCGATGAGGCCGAGGACGCATATTAAAGCGCAGAGGAGGGCGGCGAGTATGACGACGAAGTCGGAGTCTATAGTGTCAGGCTGCGTGGGGGAGGAGTTCTTGGTGGAGTTTGTGGGGGTGGCCGAGGCGTTAACGGCGGATAGGAACCTAAAGTGACGAGTCATGTGAAGAAAATTGTTAAAGCAAAGACTCGTGTCTGCCTGCTGTATTGTCCGAAAAAAGGACAGAGAAAGAGAAAGCGAGGGCATTTATGTGCTGTGTTGGGTTGGTGTGTAACGTGTACTTAATCTCATGGTTTGTAATGTAATTTAACATTAAAGTTGTGTAATAAAAGGGGTCTGCCGGGGCCTCCACATCATCAACTGTGTCTGAATTTTTTTTTTTTGCCCTTTCACAAAGTAAAAAATAATAATAATTATTATAATTATATGTTTGAAAAGGGAGGAAATCCATGTAACCGGGATGGAGGGACCGTTGAACTGTCACAAAAAAACTAAACACATCCAATTTCTTTGTAAAACTTAAAAAATAAAATAAAACTGAAGTAGGCATAATTTATAACTAATAATTTATTATTATTTAAAAAAGGAGAAAGAAAAAGAAAGTGGGAGACTTTTTGTTGACTTTTACAGACAACAATGGGCGGATAAGTGGTAAAGCCACCAAAACACTAGGGACTGAACATGGGTTGGCTGCGCCGAAAGAAAGACCCATAGTGTAGGAGAAATAGTGGGGCGGTAGATAGACATGACGAAGAAGAAGAAGAAGAAGACGAGGAGGAATTGACGTGGACAAGACCTGTAGGGAAGGAACCTACCCAACCAAACAAAAATACACATCCAAGTGTCCTTAACAGAGCCGCATCAAAATTTTATTCAATTTTTTTATACATAAAGATTATTAACTCCCTTTATTTTAATCTTGGTTTCTACATCTAGTGATGAACACTGGTTGAATATAGGTGGGAGGGAAAGACCAAGTGTTTCCATACATAAATCATTTCCCCCACCCAACACAAATTCATCTTCATCCACCACATCATTGAAGAACCTTGCTACAGCTGTCTCTGCAATGCATCATCCATGGTAGAAGAATCTCATCAGTTGAGATCAATGTAAATGACAAGGTTACACCACTGCTATAAATCATAATATCAAACAGAACAAGAATATGCACTTTGCGGCTGCAAATCTCACCTTCAAAAGAGTGCCTTTACTGCATTTCCTCACAAGTCAAACCTCACATTCCATCGACCATTCGTGTTTGCATTGAGAGTCCAGTTATTTTCCCTGATCTGAAAATAAGGCACCTGAAAGAGAAAGAGAAGAAAATTAACTTATAACACCGCAAATGCAAGTTAAATTATATGATTTCACAGAAACAAGAAAGTATTGCCATACAACTTGCTCATAACATCATGACTGCATATGAAAATGTCAAGCAACAGAGGTACTATCAAGAAAAGAAGATCAGTTGATAAGTTAGTTGAACCAACAATGGAAAAATAGAAGAATGCCTTATGGAATTGGAAAAAGTACACAACGCACAGAAAAAATATTCATTCTTCATGGTGAAGGATTGAATATGGAAATCACAGATTACATAAGTCACCTCCTTAAAATAATTTAGACAAGGGATTATAAAACACAATGGATAGAAGTACTATGTGATTAAATGTCTCAAGAAGAAGGGGAAGTTTACCTTATCAGTTACTTCATATCCAACTTTGAACCTAACATCCTGACCTTTCTGGAAATTAAATATGCTCCAAGAGAGCTCTGCAGCTCCTTTTGGTTTCCTCTGTTGGGTATCCAAAACAGTTAGATGCATAACCAAGCTAGTAGCAACAAATTCTTACCCTTAAAATACAGGACCAGAAAACAGCAAAATGCAACACTAAGGCTGCTGAAGAAAGTGGAGCTGTAGACACCAAAGGCAGTCGGACAATAGATAGATGCTTGAAATTTCCTACACAAACTACGCCTGTAAGGAGCCAGAAGTACCAACCTCCTTAAGTTCCTTGTCAAAGTAGCATCGTCCCTTAACATTGAAGGATAGTAAGCCATCATTAGTCACAGAAAATGCCTTCTTTCCACGTATGCTATAATGAAGCTTTTCATGCTTTGAGTAATGAACCCCTAAACCAAGACTGGCAAGTAACTACAATTCATCGTGTCAAATTTTTGTTAGAGAAAATCAAAGTTGGGATATTCAAGTGAATTGATGATACTACAGTAACAAGGGGGGAGACATACGTCTGGATGGTAATGCCTAATAAGCCCACCAAAGTACGTTGGAGCTCCAATTCTAGTGTCCAGCTCTCCATGAACCTAACGAAAAGGTCCAACATTTGAAAAATCAATGTCCGAGCTTCAAGTCAACACAGAAAATAAGTTGTAACATCCACTAGAAACGTAATTGGATTCACCAGCAATCGTTCCTTACTGAGAAATGAGTTAGATAAATCCAAAGCCCAGAACTGAGAAAGTAGCGTCCATAGTCTAAGTAACTAAAGAACGAAGCGATTCGAAGGAGATTTGAATATACGCATAAGAAACTAGTTTTTACAATGAACACTGTAGCAACCGAAGAGTAGAAAATTGGAAAAAAAGAGACCTGAAAGTGGGTCCTAGAATCGATGGGGAGTTTCTCCTTGACGTGAATTCTCAGAGCTTTGGATTCAGATCCGTACCTCAGGGACGTCTCCATATCTTTCCACTACAATCAGTAGCAATCACCAACCCCGGAAACCCCAAAAACCCGAACTTTAGTTTGATTGCGAACTTGGTAGTTGATTGAAGGGTACTATTACTACATCCAATCTCTAAGCACCATTTTGTCTCCACTTAAAAATGGGCCGGGTTAATGTACTGGGCCCAATTTTGTATCAACACGTAAATGGGAAGTGAAGGTATTTGACAGGATCTGAAGCACGACTTTAGAAGCATAGCATCAGTGAGCGCGAGACGGGGAATTGAGGCTGATCGAAGAAGATGAGGCTGGTTGCTCTAGCGTTGGCTATTACACTGCTAACAACGCCTGTATTTTCCGATCTAATTCTGCTTAAGGTGGATCGACGTGTAAGTTTCTATCTCCCTTTGTCTTCTCTGATTTGAAACTTTACCTGAAAAAAGTGCATTCTCGATCTGTCAAATTAGCAGATTTTTCGTAAAGACTTAAGCTTGGAAAGAGACTTCACCTGGGCTGATGGCCTTTTTGTTGTGATTACTTCCGAACATGTCCACAAAATGGATTTCAATATACATATCAGTTTTCTTTCACCATATTATGGAGTTAGTTGGATGAAAAAGGAAGGAAATTTTTATGTATGCATAATGTTCCTATGTTTTAGATTCTGCAAATGATTATGCTTTTCTACCCTTCATCGGTTTCGTATGTCTCTTGACTCTTCTCATTATTATTATTATTTTGGATAAATTGACTCTTCGCATTGTTTCCTGTTGCAGGTTGATTTGACATCACATATTGTACGCATCACTTCATCGTTAAAGGTGCTTGATTCATTTACCTTTTTTCGTTCTCGAGTTAGAATTTGCTATTTAGGATCTGTTTTAATTCATTCCGTTAGAGATAGTTTCGTGTTTTAATTTTTCTATTTCAAAGCTAATCCAATCCTATGAACTAGAACTGTGATCCTGATGTTATCAGTTTCATATACTTGATCTTTTCTGGTATTTGCCTAATTTCTAGGTGGAGAATGGTGGCTCTGATTTGGTTTCAGAGATCTTGGTTGCCTTTCCGGAGCTTCAAGTAAAAAATTTGGCTTATTTGAGTGCAGCAACTAAAGAAGGAAAAGGGAAATCAAAAACTTCTGGTGCTGCTCTCCCTATTGAAGTAGCCAATCCAAAAGGCATGCCTCAGGCATTGAGTTTTTATTCTGTTTCGTTACCAAAGCCTCTAAGTGAGGGGGAGATCCTGAATTTGGATATTTTAGCAGTATTCACACATGCCTTGCAACCATTTCCTCAGGAAATCACTCAAGCTGATATTCAGCTGGTAGTGTTCCAGGATAGTGCACACTATCTCTCTCCCTATGCTGTAAAGGTCCAGTCACTTACTGTTAAACTGCCCGAATCTAGACTGGAATCATATACAAAATTGGAGAACACAAAGGCTCAAGGCTTAGAAATCAAATATGGCCCTTATGAAAATCTCCCCCCTTTCTCATACAAGCCAGTAGCTGTTCATTTTGAAACAAAACATCCCTTTGCTAATGCTCCAGAAGTAGTTCGAGAGATAGAAATTTCTCACTGGGGCAATGTGCAGATCACGGAGCATTATAACATTGTCCATGATGGTGCTAAACTTAAGGGTGAATTTTCCAGGTCAGTTATCATATTTTAGTGTGTTATTGATTTCTTATCTGTTAATATGTTACACCAAAGTTTGATATCGGTTTCCTGAAATCATGTAGGCTCGAGTACCAGGCTAGGCCTCAGATTCGAGGTGCTTCGGCTTTCAGGTATCTTATTGCCAATTTGCCACCAAGGGCCCATTCCATTTATTACAGAGATGAAATTGGAAATATATCAACATCTCATCTCTGGGGTGATTCCAAAAAGGTTAATGTCTTGATTCATTAACTGTAAAAATTTTTGCAGTTACTAGTTTTCATTTTGACTCAATACTATTTTTCAATTGCAGACAGAACTTTTGATTGAACCTAGATATCCCATGTTTGGTGGTTGGAGATCTGCTTTTACCTTTGGATATGGATTGCCGCTCCAAGACTTTTTGTTTCTATCAGAAGGAAAACGTTTCCTGAACATTACATTTGGTTCCCCAATTAGTGAGCTGGTCATTGATAATCTAATTGTGAAGGTTAGGAATTTACTGTTTCTCTAGTTTTAGATCTCTGTGTGTTATTTAGTGTTTTCAGTCCGGTCTGCTTGCGGGGGTTTTGGTAGCTTCCTTACCTGGGTTTAGTCTGATCTACTTGCTAGCATATTTACATGAATAAACACTTCCTGTGGTCAAGGGTGTGAAAATTTTGAAATAGCCAAGTTGACAAGTTTTTTTAATTGGTCAAGGTATGCATTGATATAACTTACCCCTTTGCTATTAAAATTATCCAGATTGCAGCCTAGTGGAATGCAGAAAACTTTTTCCTCGGCCTATTGAATTTTTCTCTATTGCAGGTTGTCTTGCCAGAAGGCTCTGAAGATTTCTCTATTTCAACTCCATTCCCAGTCAAGCAGGGGCAAGAGGTATTAAGAGACTACAAAATTTCCCTTCTTTTCAATCATAACTTTTCCTTTGTTTAATGTAGTTTAACCTTAGTCATCCTATTTTTATGGTTTTAATTGCAACCATGTTTACTTCAAATTGACTTTGAGAATGGCTAAACGCAGACCAAGGTTTCACACTTAGACATTGTTGGTAGACCAGTTGTTGTGCTGGAGAAGAGCAATGTTGTGCCAGAACATAATCAGTATTTCCAGGTAGTTTTGCTAATCTCTTGAATGTACTGCCCGGATCACTAACCATGTTAGGTCTTGGCTTTGGTATACAGAGGCTATCAATCTTTTTTAAAAATTTAGCAACATATCTAGCTAAAGTTGTAAACTCTTTGGGGAAGTAAGAATGTAAATGGTTTAGAGGAAGAAATATGTTGTACAAATTGAACATATTGAGATGAAGTGAATAAAAATAAAATACCTTGAATGAATCTTGGGGTTTCTGCTAGGTCAATACTTCTTTTTGTTCATTCCAATGATAAAAAATCTATTATAATTCAGTGTTTTCGTGGAGATGTTTTGTTCTTTAGTAATTATTACTTTATCTTGCAGGTATATTATAGGTTCAACAAACTTTCAATGCTCAGAGAACCATTCATGTTGGTTTCTGGATTTTTCTTCTTCTTTGTTGCTTGCATTGTATACATGCATGTGGACCTTTCAATCTCCAAGTCCTCTCCTTCTTATTTAGCAAAACTGCATTGGGATGAGGTAAGTTGGAGGATTGTACTTGATACAATTTTAGGTTTACAACTATATTCACTTGAAACTTGGCAAATATGTACATATTGAGTATTGTGCTCTTTGAAATTCAGGTGAGAGCTACGGTTCAGCAGATTGAAAGCATCATCAATCAATGCTTGGCAGTACATGAAAAAATAGAAGCTTCACTACGTGATCTTTCTAGGACGGGAGATGTTCAAGCTTGTAAAACAGCTCGAAAGGCTGCAGACAATTTGTTAAAAGAGCACTCAAAGGAGCTGAAGCCCCTGCTCTCATTTTTGCAATCTTCTCCTCAAGCTGCTCATATTTTGCACAAGGTTCATTTGCAATTGAGTTTCACACATTGTCCTTCATATATCCCAGAATGAGTATAGTTTAACGCAAATATCATTTTCAAAGGGTAACGACACTACAGTGATCAATATTCTGTTTGCACAGGTGGATGAATTACTGGTGAAGGAGAGGGAGTTGCAAGATAGGCTGATGGCCAAACACTCAACTATAGTAGATTGTTACGAGAGGAAGTTTGGTGGCCGGGAAATCGAGTCCCGGGTTGCACCACTGCAGCAGAAAATTGCAACCTTGAGGCAGGAAGTTGAAGATCTTATTGATTACATTGATGAGATATAAATGAAGTGGTTAGGGTGCCTGAGCTTAGGGCGAGAACTTGGTCATTTTGTATTAGGTTATAACTTACAATTTCCACCAGGCAGTACATTTTTATTGGTTGTAATCTTGGACTTGTGAATTGGAACTTCCGGCCAAGGATGCTCTTCCAGTGATAACAGACGGAGGAGATGATTACTAGAGGAGATCTGATTAGATGAGAGCGGAAAATGATTAACGTTATTATGGTCAAATGCAGACTATAAATTTTGTTGAATTTTTAACAAAGTTGAAGCCTTCACTCATTTCTGACACAAATGCAAGCTATGGATTTCTGCAATGGTCCGTTGGAGAGAATATGATAAGAATTGATTGGGATGATTCGCCGGTATTTGTTTGTGGCTATATGCCTGTAGGAGGAATAAATGCTCAAGTTTACTAAAATCTCAAGTAAGCTTACTTTCCTTGAGGTCGTTAGTTGTAGAAGCTTAGCTTTTCAACCTTCCAAGTCTGTAGGAAATGGGTATCAACAGACCATTTTTCCTGCTAGAGATTTTTACTATATAGTGTAAGAAAATTCCAAACATGCAAAGGATTCACATCAAAAAACTACTTCAATTGACCATTCTTTTCCTTTAACAAGAATAAAAAGTAACATCTCACTACATTGTTGAATCTTCCCACAAATTCATCAACCACAAAACAAAAGTAAAATTTGCTTACAGATTCTTGGAATATCGTTAAACCTCGAGTTTTTCCTTCTACTTTTTCACCTATCACGTTTCTTCAACATACCCATCAATAGAATCCAAGTGTGGATGAACCTAATTCTACCCCCCTTCAGATTTACAATGGTCGGCAGTAAAACAGAAACAGTAACGAGACGACGACAAAATTTCATAATGACACAGGTAAAATGGTTAGCTCAATAGATCACGTTGGCCATATGGCTTATCAGACCTTTCATCATCAAGATCAATGGTGGCCATGATGTTTGCTGTTTCTGCAGGGTTTGACGTGTATGCTTCAACATCAGACTTGCTGTGAGCGTGACTAGCAGCCTTATTAGCATGACTTTGTGCAGGAGATGCCACAGGGGAGTCAGTAAGGCTACCCAAAGTCTTTGTATGGGCAGAGTGTTCACCCTTTTTCCTGGCCTTATTTTGCCACTGTTGTAATGCTTTTGAAGTTTGTTCATCGAACACTGACCGTTTCATGGTCGTTCCCATCTGAAAACTCACAGAGTTAATCACAATTTCTCAAAAAGCATTCTCCTTTATGAAAATGGTTGGAGATCATGAAGTCACCTGCGTTACAAGTGCATAAAGTGGAAGTGTAATGTAGCTGCAAAGGATTTGAGCTCCTAACCTGAGAAAATCAGTTACTATTAAGTCACTTTCAACAAGGTTGTTTTGATACTCTTTAACAGAAAACAACTATCAACAGGTTGGTAGTGTAAGGTGAAAAAGAAAAAGTTGTAAAAGTTTTTAAATTACCCCAGGGCTACCCTCATGATTGTAACAAGAAAATTCTCATGAAAGCATGATTTCAACCCGAACTCATACTGCAGCAGGAAGATTAAGTTAAAGTGACTTCTTTGGTTAATATGCAAATGGTGGACAAGAGACATGAAGAGCAGGCAATTACCCATATCCAGAAGAAGTAAGTTAGCTCGAATGCATTCTGGACATGTAAAAGAAAAGATTGTTATAACATCATAGAGTTCATAAAGACAGGAACCTCAGAGAAAAGAAAAGCATGTATTAAGAAGAACTCAATACCTGAAACAGGACAAAGTGGATGAGATAAAGAACTAACTCAGGCCAACTAAACCAAAAATGTCTGTCAGAGACTTGCACAAGTGGTATCCCTTGGACTACTGCATGCTTCTCTTGAATTTCAACTGCCATTTCTGTTATAATTCCTTGGAGCTTTGTGCCAACTGCTAATATTACCTTCAAATGAACCAATAGTAAACATTTTGCTGTTTAAGCAGTCGATGATTAAATCCAACGAGTCATTCCATCGTAGAATTCTTACAATTAGGGGAAGTACCGAATACCAGGAAGAGACATGCCATCCTGAAATGTGCAAAGACAATAAGAAAGGGATCTAGCTTGGTGCAACTAAAATTAGAACAAAAGAACATGAAGAGAAGACTAACCATGAACATTAAAAAGTAGAAAGATCACCACAGAAGCCCATAGTAGTGGACTGCCAGGAGCAAAGAGATTTTTGAGATTTAGACCAGAAAAAAGAAGGTAGAGGAAACATACAGAGTATAATTACTCCAACAATAGGATAAAAGTTTACCTGATTCCAACAACTACCTTGAAGTCATCTTCTAGTGATCTTTTGATATATTTCTGAAAGTTAAATTTACTTCCAGGTGCTAAATGAACCTGCATGAACAAACCATTTATCATAACTGTGTTGAAATTTTCCTACTGCAATTATTACAATTGCTAAACTCACAGAGACGAATCCATGTCGCATGGCCAAGTAATCAGTCTTTTGAACAGACCTAAGGAACTGTTTAAAGAAGCATGCCTGCAGGATTCAACAAGCAGCCATTATTAGCGATATCAAAGAACAGAATCATACAAAATTGAACGGTAGAATTAGATACATCTTCTTACAATATAAAAGGTTACTGGTGTTCTTGTCCAGAAACTTGTGTGTTCTCTCACAAATGATGTCTCATGAGTTAGGCGGAATCTTTTAGGACCTGAACAGTCAGTAAATATTCAGTGCAACTCTCAAGAAATTAAACATAAAATCCAGCACCTTCAAAAAGCTAGAGATTCTGCAGGTTAAACACTTTTAGTCCTAGTAAGCAACGAATTGGCCTATAAGTACCATTCACTGTCTCTTGTTCCCAACTCTCACGTTCCCACTCCTTCCACCCGCGAATCTGCATAGGGTATAATCATAGTTATTTATGGCTGCAGATTACTTGAAAGAAGACAAAATAAAAAAACTGAAAGCACAAACACATCACATAGAACACAAACCACATTTCTGTACCTTTAATCTTCCCAGCATCATGGTTATAGCACTGTAAATCACATGGAAAACTGCCAAGAAAAATATGAAAATGTGCAACTGATGCAGACCATTCAAAGAAATTAGTGGCACGTACCCCTGTCAAAGAAGGAAAGTACATCATTTATGATGTTTTTGAAACTTCATGGAATCGAAAAATGATTAAAATGTGTTTAGGACATGAAGTTGAGCAAAACATTAGAAAAACACTGTTCATATAAATTGGACTTTAGGCCTACCTTCCTCCTTGAACTGAAAGCAGACCTAAGCATCATTGAGCTAGAAGTTAAAATATATGGAAACCTTATATGGTTATTATTTCACATAAGACTGAACAATGAAGAACATATGCGTGATTTACTACTACACCTTCAAATAAAGATTCACTTACTTCCTTGCAGGTAGCACCTCCACCACCACCAGCTAAAATTCTGCGCTCATACCAGAGGAGTCTACGATGATGATCTCCCTTATTTGCATGAGCTGCATCCCCTGCATGAGCTGTATCCCCATGATAACCTTTACGCAAATGTTTCCGTGGGCATGGTAACATTGTATTGCCATATCTTTCAAGAATACACATTTGGGAAACATATCCCTGACTGAATGTCAGGAGTAAAGATATGAATCCTAAAACCATAAGTTCTGCAGAAAGTGACCAGAAGCTTTTTATTTTCACTTGAAGTCGTATTGTTACAGACATGCAAATAATTTATGAAGGAAAAATAATAGAAAAGAAGTATGATTTAAGCATTTACCTCCTTTAACTTTCTCAAGAGCTTCAAACATAGCTTTTTTGTTGCCTCTCCGGAACAACTGAAACAAAACTAGACGTCAAATGTGAAAAAGAGAACACAAATTGCCTGTGTCTGTAATTGGAACCAATGAACGAAGGAAAGATTAACATTTCAAAGAATCCAATCCAAATTATCACTCCAATGGAATAGCTTCTGACAGACAAAATATTCCAACATCCTGATGTCCAGTATATCTTCCTTACCAACACAAACATGTAACAGATTATAATCATACATCAACACCTCCAAATTCACATATGAGGTTGGAATTGCTTAAAGCATCAATAATGGGAGTGTAATCTATCTTCACAATCAATTACATTATGTAGATAACTCATCAAGAGAGGAAAACAGAGGAGGAAGAGAGCTGTATCAAAGCATAGATGACAAGAGAAAGCAAATGAAGGAAGATAAACGAAGATTAAAAACACGAGGGTGACGGGTGCAGCCTAGGGGAACATTAAAATGTTTTAATCGAAGAAGGGAAAATTACTTCTCCAATTCGATGAAGAAACTTTTCCAGAATAATAGAGATGACAACGATAACAGCACAAACTAAAGCAACAGCCCATGTGGGTGTCTCGTCGAGCTCTCTTGAAGGTCCTCCTCCACCACCTCCAGCCATTTCTCCGACGTGAATTCTAGCCCTTCTTTCAAAATGCAGTCTTTTTGGTTGCAGTCAAAGCAACGACAGACACTCATAGAAAAAGCCAAACGCTTTTTGTATCCTAAAAAAGGCACATCTTCACAGAAATGTAACAAAAAACTTTTGAAGATAATGATGAGAAATGATTTCAGAAGCTCCTTAGCATCCAATAGAAGCCACAAGGCAAGTCTCGTGGCTCAAACCGCAATGTTGTCGAAAAGGGAATATCCAAAGAGAGAACTTTTGAGTTGAATCCAAGATTACAATTTTTTTTGGGGGTTGGAAGCAGGTTCGTGCCGATGATAGAAATCTCCGGCTTTCCATATATTCTGAGTCTATTTTTGATAAATACCCATGCACGTACATGGAAATACCAAACAAAAATTAGAAGGAAAAGCAGAGGACGGAGTTTGACTAGACATAAACAACAGATGCCTGGATTTACTAAGAATAGATGTTTCCAGACTTTGTGGATAGGGTACATGTCTTCCTACTAGACAGAGACAGTCCAAAGCTTCTGAACTTCTTTTGTAAGGACCAACATCATAGCCGAATTTCCCTACATCGCAAGTTAGCCCTTTTTTTCTTTTTTTTCATTTTCTGAGAAGCAGCATAAGGCATTAGTGTCAATTCCGCTGCTGCTCAACACCATACCATAGAAAGCGATCAAACGGCAGATATTTTTTAATTTAAAATCCAACTTGCGATGTAAGGATCAACATGCTAAAAGAACCAGAAAGGCTTTCCCGTCATTAGTGGGAAAGGCGTCGGAACGGAATCTATATTTAATTTTATTTATAATTCTCATCAAACATCAAGGTCGTTGTAGTATAGTGGTGAGTATTCCCGCCTGTCACGCGGGTGACCCGGGTTCGATCCCCGGCAACGGCGTTGTTTTCCTTTTCATTTTCCCTTTCCCCTTTTTCACTAAACGACAAAATAATCTTTAAAGTTACCAAAAACAACGGCGTTCTTCTTTTTCGTTTCACTTTTTTTTTCCTCTTAATTAATAAAGGATATAAT
>JAOXYD010000002.1:169866-181392 GCA_028565735.1 Pinacopodium congolense
AAAAATAACTTAAATAATTAAATTTAATGCATAAAAAATAAAAGAGATAGGGAATAAGAGACACAATCGATTTATTTTGGTTCGGAGCAATTTACTTGTCCTATATTCAGTTTCCAACACCACTGTTGCGATTTTTTTCTTATTGCAATAAAAAAGAATACTCAATGCAATCCTTTTTACAGGCTCAAGAATAACCTTTCACTCTCCCTTTTATAAGATTTAGGAATAATCTTACAACACTCCATTTTCTAAGGATAAAAGAGAATCTTACACTATTCTTTTTCAAGACTCAAGAATAACCCTACAAAAATATCTAACCACACCTTCACCAATAACTCATATACACTCAAGAGCACTCAATAATAATATATAAACACTTTTTATACTTCTTGGATATATGAACAATACTCAATACACCTATTTATACTCTTCACAAACTCAATTAGTCGTTACTCTAACATTCTTCTCATTTAATAATATACCCATTGGAAATCTGCCCGTTGCAATGTTATCGTTGTATAATCTTCATATTCGATCGACTGATAAACATCATTAAGTCAACTGATCTTCGGAAATTATTTATTCAGTCGATCAGTCTCAAGGTTCAGTCGAACAATCTGCCTTTAGTACTAGTATTCGGTCGACCGATCTTTTCAATATCTCCATTTAGTCAGCCGATCTCCTCAACAAGTTCGTTCGGTCGACCGATCTTTATGGTTCAGTCAATCGATCTACCTTCGATCCGCTGATGCTCCTTCAATATTGGTGTTTTACCGACTTATCTTCATGATTTGGTAGACTGATCCTCCCTTCATATAGAAATCATCAAATGTTCCAATCAACCTATTCTTGTACACACTTAAACAAAAATATTAATACCAAAAATACTTTATTATCTTCAAAATAAGATGGAACCAATCATTGGTTCAATAAATACTAAGCCACTAATCCCACAAAGAGCCAATAAAACGAGATGGAAACTCTATTAAGACAACTTGTAAGGTGGCACTTGGGTTCCTAGACCTGTATAGAGTTAAATCGTCAATAAAATCACAAAAAGACAGATAAAAATGATAGTCTCCTACTTACATATCCTTTTTCTTTCATATTTTCATAGTTTATATTAGTTTTGAGAAGAAACAAATAAAATGGAGTAACGTACATTCAAAGACATTGCTTACAATCCTTTTTTGTCTAATAGTTAATCATGCTTTTTAAAAGATTTCTTGTTCCTTTATATAATTCCTTACCTTAATAAATTTAATCTGACTTCTGAAAAAAGGTAGAAGACATAACTTAGCATCTATAAGTCTTGACGTTTTAACCTAATAAACAACCCCTTAGATGTAAGGTTCATTGAAATGTAAAACGTTTAATTGGATGGGTTTCACTGAAATACACAACGTCCATAATTATATTTTAGGAAATGCATATGCCCACTATGAACCATAACACTTCTTTTGATAAAAATTATTATTCTCTCAACATAAATTACGATTCCAATGAGAAAAATTATAATTCTTTCAACATAAACTACTAGTTAAAGTCAAGAACGGAAATTAACAGTAGTTTCACATGCAGAGAAGACCCAATAAATAACATCCATAATTAGATAACATGAGATATAAAAGCCCAATGTACAGTGTTCAAAGAGATACAGACACTATAACAGGTTGCTTCACCAATTACACTCAAAGCAAACACTAACATATTGTGCAAATAAACTCTTCCTTTAACAAAAAATACAAAACTTTGAGCATAAATGACCAGCCTACTCCAGGAACAAAGATCATCAACCTTCTTGACCACACCTTCAAGAAACACCACAATGGAAGAGAAGCCTTTCGGTGCTTAAACGATCATAAACACTCCCCCCTTTGATTATAGGAAAAGATGCCCCCAAAAACAAATTACAATTCCATTAACAATTCTCTGTCATTAAAGGAACCAAACAAGCACTTCTATGATTAAAGGATCATAACTGCTCCCCCCTCAATAAAAATAGAAAAGGAAGCACACAAAAATATTTAATTCAAGTTTCTACCACTTCAAGCTTGCATTACCAATTTCAATACCTAAAAGTAGCAAATAAATTTAGGCTTCTCAAAGATGAAGTTTACATTACCAAATTTAGCAGATAGAAGTGTTTGAACGGATGAAAAAGGTTATCCACAAAAACCCTAACCATCCTCTTCGATGCCTCTTACTTAATTAACCCTTCTCAATCAGCATACCTTTACTCTTATGTTTTTTTTTTTTTTTGTTACTTGAGGAACCAAAGCCCTTCAAAAAACCAATTCAAGCTTCTAAAGGATGAAGCTTCTATTAACAATTTCGATAGTTAGAAGCGTTTGGAGTTTGGACGGATGAAAACGCTATTTTCGAAAACCCTAAACATCCTCTTCACCTCTAGGCTGACACTTCACTATGACTAAAGAAACCGAATCCCACCGATAGACCGATTCAGGCTTCGAAGCTTGCCTTACCAATTTTGATAGTTTGGAGACTTTGGACAGATGATTTCAATTAAGTTATTTCACTTTTGTGATTCATAGCTAGAAGTTTCCATTTCAACTTCTCTTATTTTACTTTTCTCATTAAACTTACCTTTGTAGTAAGTTGAGCTCGTCTTCATCTTTACTTTCATTTGTTTTTTGTCCACGGGTCAGGGCAGGTCATAGAAGGCCATTTATCAAAGGACGTTTAGTTTTTCCCAAATCAAAATTGAAAACTCAACAAGCCAAGTCAGATTGAATTCGGGCTTACATTTGAACTTGTAATCGATTAGGCCTTAGAGGGCCCACTCAGACACGGTGTAGCCCATTGCCCATCGTG
The DNA here is from genome assembly GCA_028565735.1 of Pinacopodium congolense. NCBI lineage: Eukaryota > Viridiplantae > Streptophyta > Magnoliopsida > Malpighiales > Erythroxylaceae > Pinacopodium > Pinacopodium congolense. Next base: position 172,702 of record JAOXYD010000002.1, read on the forward strand.
CTTATGAAATGCGTTAGACGGCGTGTCGTCAAGAGTCTAGCGCGTTGGTGATGGGAAATGGGAAATCAAGGGTGGAGAACGAGCGAGTCCATAGTGAATAATGGGCGTGATGATGTAACCGAGAAAGACACTGTTTTTTCACTTTCACTGCAGAATCTAAAACTAACACATAGAGATCATCGAATCGAGCCAAGAACTTCCATATTCCTTGATATTTTCGTCTCATTTTGTACACATCAATTTTCTACTACTCTCTTTCTCTTTCTGTTTCTCGCGTATCAAACAGGCAACAATGGATTGTGTTATTTCCAATTCTTTGCTTGTATCCAGGACTCCCCTGCTCCATCCTTCATCTGGTAAAAACTAAATCTTCTTTCATTTCTTTGTTGATATTATCATTATTATTACTATTATAGCAATTACTATCCACTCTAGTCGTTTCCATGGCGGAAGACTCTTATTGTTACTTACTTGACGTTATGGGTTTATATTCATTCTCTGCTTACTTCCTCTACTAACCCTACTGAGGTAGCTGGGATGTAAATTTCGCGTCTTTTAAGCATTTTGATAAAACCCCAGATAATATCTCGTGTGATTGAGGGTTTTCTAAGCTTGAGACATCTAAATCATTTGTCGAATGCATGCTGTAACTCATTTCTTTTGGGCATTTGTTGAATTTACAGTGATTGACTAAGTGATTGCTTTTGGATTTAAGATTTGTAATTGTAGGCGTTGTGTGTATCTGTTGATTGATCTGGATTTTAGAGTATTTGATGTTTTATTGCTTCTGCTAGGGTCTCCACTCAAGCCATTGGATTTTGTTCCTGCTAAATTGTCATTCAGCTCAAATCACTCCGGCAAAGTTCAACTTACCACTTCCAGAAAAAGGCCAATCACTGTTCAAGCAGCCTACAGGTAGACCTGTAAATTTTTACTATTAGAGGATGTTTAGTTGAGTTGTGGATTGTGATTTTTTGTTATGGTTGTTGTGTTTTTATATTAGTGGTTGTATTTTCTTTTTCGATTTCTTTGCTGCATTAGTATGTTTTTTTTATCGATTTTTGTATTTAAAAAAATAAGAAATCAAAACCAAAAACCAAAGTCCAACTAAATAGGGCCTAAACTACCATGTTTATTTTTAGTTATATTTTTGTTCACTAACACAATCATTTAAGCATATTCACTTTTGACCTACTAATTTGTAAGGATTAGAAGGGTAGTTAGAGTAGCCAACTTGTTCTTTATGCTTCTATCCAGAGAATCCTATCTGGTAATTTTAATGCCAGTCTTCTGTTAACTGTGTATTTATGCAGGGATGACGGAAGGCCAAACAGTGCGGGCATTTTTGTTGGCGGTTTTGTCTTGGGAGGGCTTATAGTTGGTGGACTTGCATGTGTATATGCACCTCAGGTCCGGGTCCTCTTCTTATGCCTTTCTGACTTATTTTGCGTTTTTACTGCTGATAATTCTAACATAGTAGTCAGAGAGAAATGCTGTTAAGAGCATTTTATAAACAAATTCTTGTAAAATTATCCTTATACTCCCTAGTATTGCAAATTTCCTGTTGATTAGAAATTCGTGTAGGACAACCTTGTAATTCGTCTTACTTTCTGTGCAGATCAGCAAGGCATTAGCTGGAACAGACCGGAAAGATCTTATGAGGAAGCTGCCCAAGTTCATCTATGATGAAGAAAAAGCTCTGGAGGTATGATCCTCAGCCCTTTCGCTTCCTGGGTATCAATTTTTAAATTTTACTGTAGAAAGTCTGTCTCATCATTTACAGGAATCACATGTTTGAAGCATATATGTAGCAGCTTTTGTTTTAGCCTAGAAAGTGACATCTATAGATTCTGAATCCTCATCATATGAATATGTTCACAATTATGTCGTGAATTATCTGTTTGATCCAATGTGAACTTTTAATGACAAGCAACATGTGGATTTCTATAATTCACAGAAAACTCGAAAAATCTTGACCGAGAAGATTGCGCAACTGAATTCTGCCATCGATGATGTTTCTTCTCAACTCCGCACAGAAGATACCCCAAATGGCACGGCGGTAAACTCCGATGAAATTGAAGCTGCCATATAGTGTACTCCGCACTGCAGTTTACATGGTCTGGTACCAAGTGCCACAAATTCACATGCTGAGGAATAATGTTCTTTCACTTTTTGAGAAACATTCAATAGTTCCGTGTTCAATCTCTTCCAGCTTGCGCTTTTGTAATATTACCTTTTGTATTCACAATTTGGACCTGGAAATGTATACAGTAGCAGTTCAACTGCTTTCATTTTGATGCATGGAGCTGCTATTTATTTCAAAATGCATCGGTAGTCTTTTGAACATTAAGGCACACAGGCTATGGTAGATTTTTGTTTCCCTCTCGCTCTCTGTTTTTCATCTTAAGAAGTACCTGTAGATTAACATCCACGTAGCTGTTTCGCCAATCAGACTCTGAATTGACATAGATATGATACTTCTCAACTTGAGACTGTTCTCCACCATCCACAGTCTTCTTTCACCCAGAGAAACAGGGAGTAAAAGATCTTTTAGAAGAGGGGCACCCGTCTTTGCTCCAAATGTAAGTCACCTATTGCATGCAATTCGTACATATAGGCCCGTGAAAGTTTGACAAGTGGGAACGATGCTATTTTACTAACGAAGAAAAGGGTATTTCGAGAAACTTACAAAATAGTGAACAATTTGTGGTTTGAAATGAATTCTTACTTGGCAGAGGTGCGAATACCATCTTATCTATATATCTACAAACAACTTTCTAACCACACGTTTGCTCTAAACATCTTGGAGCCATAATTTGAGAGCTGAGGCAATTATTAAACAAGGTGGATATGTAAATAAACATGAAGACCGGATTGAATGGTTTATATAGCAACTGAAGTTGCTGACCTTAACTTCAGTTGCAGAAATGGCTACCCACGCAGCTCTAGCTCCCTCAAGAATTCCGGCCAATACCAGGCTTAATCATTCCAGGAGCATCCCTTATTTCCCTTCTCAATGCTCCACTAAGGTTTCTATCTATTCCACCTTTTTGTGTCATCGAATATGCCTATGAACTTGATATGTTGCTGTCTGAAATTTGATTGTCTCTTTGCAGAGGCTGGATGTTGCAGAATTTTCCGGGCTTCGATCAAGTTCATGTGTGACCTATGCCAAGAACTTCAATGATTCATCCTTCTTCGATGTCGTGGCTGCACAACTTACTCCCAAGGTCCGTAACCATGGAAGAATATTGCACAGAATGAATTCAATTCTTTATGAAAGTATAAGCATATTCTTTCATCCTTTTTGTACTGTAATAATTGGTACAAGTTGAAACAATATGTGGGGAAAACAGGTGGCGGCGTCAACTCCAGTCAGAGGAGAAACAGTGGCCAAACTGAAGGTGGCGATCAATGGATTTGGACGTATTGGTAGGAACTTTCTTCGATGCTGGCATGGTCGCAAAGACTCACCTCTTGACGTTATTGTTGTCAATGACAGTGGTGGTGTCAGAAATGTAAAGATTCCTATGCATCGGTTACTTATATGCTCTATCTGACTGACTGATTAGTGCCTGATTAGCAGCAGAAAGAAATCTAGTGATAACATGGTTTAATGCAGGCTTCTCACTTGCTGAAATATGATTCCATGCTTGGAACTTTCAAAGCAGACGTGAAAGTTTTGGATAACAGCACCATCACTGTGGATGGAAAACCCATCAAGGTTGTCTCCAGCAGAGACCCTCTGAAGCTTCCATGGGCTGAGCTTGGAATAGACATTGTTATTGAGGTATGTAATATTTTTACTTTCATTTCTCTTATCACTTCCACAATTTACATCAAGAGTTGAAAATGATTTGATTATGCAGGGAACTGGAGTTTTTGTGGATGGTCCTGGTGCTGGAAAACACATACAAGCTGGTGCCAAGAAAGTTATTATCACTGCTCCTGCCAAAGGAGCTGATATTCCAACCTATGTGGTTGGTGTCAATGAAAAAGATTACGACCATGAGGTTTCTAACATCGTAAGGTTGGTTTTATCTGCTACCAATAGCTGCTCTTGTTGCATAACTATTCCAATGTAATTGGAGAACCTCTTATTGTCTGCAGCAATGCCTCTTGCACCACAAATTGTCTTGCTCCGTTCGTGAAAGTCATTGATGAGGAATTCGGTTCGCTCTTTCATAATCCTCGACTTACTTCCGATCAGCTTCGTGTTTAGAATTGTTTGTTTCTCTAAGCTGCAAATTGTTATGCATGCAGGCATTGTCAAGGGAACCATGACTACCACTCATTCCTACACTGGAGATCAGGTATCATTCTGAATAATACTGATTGAATTCGCTAGTTGGAAATGAACACCAAGTACTGATTGTGGTAGAAGTTTTGTGCAGAGGCTCCTTGATGCCTCCCACCGTGACTTGAGGAGAGCCAGAGCTGCGGCTTTGAACATAGTCCCAACGAGTACCGGTGCAGCCAAGGCCGTGTCACTTGTGCTTCCCCAGCTCAAGGGAAAGCTCAATGGCATAGCTCTGCGTGTGCCAACACCGAATGTTTCAGTAGTCGACCTGGTTGTTAATGTTGAGAAGAAGGGAATTACAGCAGAAGATGTGAATGGAGCATTCAGAAAGAGCGCGGAGGGACCTTTGAAGGGTGTATTGGATGTCTGCGATGTCCCTCTTGTTTCAGTTGATTTCAGGTGCTCTGATGTTTCTTCAACCATCGACTCTTCATTGACAATGGTCATGGGAGACGATATGGTTAAGGTGGTTGCCTGGTACGACAATGAATGGGGATACAGGTAAAATAATCATCATTTATTGTCGGAACTTAAAACAACTTTGTGATAAATATTTGCTGATGATTATGATGATGGTTGTTTTTCAGCCAAAGGGTGGTGGATTTGGCTCATTTAGTAGCCAGCAAGTGGCCAGGCGCTGCAGCAGCTGGGAGTGGAGACCCATTGGAGGACTATTGCAAGACAAGTCCAGGGGACGAGGAATGCAAAGTCTACGAAGCTTAAAACATTTTTCTTTCCATTGCTTTGTAACACTCAAATTTATAGTTGTAATGATAACTGAGGAAGAACACGTTTGTTTCTAATTTCTCAATTCTACACAATCCTTCATGCTTTAAGAGTTATTTTCCTATTCTTAATAAATAATGCTGATGCGTTAGAGACTTAATCAAATAAGTGTCCTAGTTTATAGATATTATTATTGAAAATTAGTTTCTTAAAAATCTACACATGATGGTATGATAGTCAAAATTATTTCTATCTAAATTGTAAGTTTGTTCTCATGAATCAAGAGACTTTCTTAGTTCAGTGCTCAAAAGCTCACTCTCTTTTGTTGAATTTCAATTTTGGTATCAAAGCTAAAAAAAAAAGGAGGGGGGAAGAAAGAACACACGACATCAGATAGCAAAAATTTTGTGTCATCAATACGTCCTCGATGTGATGATTATTATGATCATTAGACCATGTTGACGGAAAACATTTTAAGGTCTAAGGAATATTCATGGACATTGGGTGAATGAACTAGCTCCGAAAGAAACACTCACTAATGCATAGGATAAATCCTTGGCAAATCAAAAGTTCAAAGATTTTGGATACAAAGAACTGTTTATTTTTATTAAACTAAAGAAGATTCAACCTTATTTTGATAATGATAAAATAATTTTATTACTAATGTTTATTATACTTAAATATGATAAAAGATAGATGTATAAATGAAGTACGAATGAATTCGTTTAAGGAATCTTGGAGTTTAATTGGAGTTTATAAAAATCATATAAGAAGACTCAAAATTTTTGAAATCAAATTAGTATTGATATAGATTTATTTATGTAATTTTTTATTGTAAGTTTCGCTAAATTCATTTTGGTTATTTAAGAGGCTCATTTATGCATATTTATATACATAATTTATAAATGTATATATGTTGCATAATTAAGAGATATTCTACACGATTGATGTGTATGTGAAAATCCTCTTAATGTATGAATGAATATTTGTACGTGGATGCATGAGTATATGTGCTTAATAAAATTGGCTAAATTGTATGAATTAGAAAATTGATGAAGTATATGAAAATGTATAAAGATAGAAGTGTTAATATTAAAGAAACTTGATAACTTTGATGTAAAATATGTTTGGTATTGTATAATGTGTTTAAGTATGTTTAATTGGGTTTAGAATTAATTTTAATTAAGATTGGTATTGTTTTAAGTTAATAGACTGAGAATGTACCGACCTTAGAGAAGTTAGTTGATTGAACAAAGGTTGGTGGTTGACCTTGGGAGATTGGTCGACTGATCTTTAGGAAAAATTAAGTGTAATTTTTTGAACAACTAGTTGTGCAACGGTAAATTCATTAAATTTTTTATAACGTTATATATGTGTTGTGCAATAGCTAGGAAGAAATATTTGTGTATAAATAGACTTTGTTAGTGTGTGTTTTGCATCCAAAAAAGCATTTTAAGTATTCTTACAAGTGTTATTGAGTTTTATAAGTAAATTTGTGTAAAGTTTTTGTGAAGTAATGTGAGTTTATAAGACGTTTGTGAGCATTCATCATATAAGTGTGTGTAGACCTCTTTTATACACCAAAATGAGTTTAAGGGAAATATTTTCAAGAGTTGTTTGTAAGAAAGTGAGGTTATTCTTTAACTTAAGGAAGAAAAAAAGAGAGAAGGTTATCATTGAACCACAATAAGGAATTTGTATTATCTAACATTGTAATTTTGTTATTTAATAATTGAATAAAATCTCAACAACTAGTGTTAGGGACTAGATAGAGAAACACATAGATAGCTCCCAACTAGAATAAATAGTTTGTGTCTCTTTTCCCTTACTTCTTTATTTTTATGCTTTTATTTTAAGTATAGTCAGTTATATGATAAATATTATAAAGTATGTTTTGATGAAAATGAATATATAGTTTTAAGGATTAGTGATAATAGTATTGTTTTCTTCAGGAAAAAAGAGAATGAAATATCTATATTGTTAATTTGAATGATGTGACTAACCTTTAAACTAAGTGTTTAGGCTCTTTAAGTTAATGTGTTTGGATTTGGCATTGACAACTTGGTCATGTAAGCATGGATTTTTTTTTCAAAACTCAATTCCAGGTAGTTTGTTAAATGGCTTCCAAGCACGAGGTATGAAAAGGATAAATTTTGTGGCATATGCTAAATGGAAAAGTTAGTCAAAAGCCATTTCCAAGCAAGAAATCAGTAACTTCTTTTAGACTTCTTGAACTTCTTCATATGAATGTATTTGGTCTTATTAGAGTAGACAATTCAAGTGGTAAGTCATATGTATTTGTTATTATTAATGACTATAGTATATTTACAAGGGTTATATTTTTAAGTTCATAAAATGAATGTTTTAAATCTTTTGTAAGTTTTGCTAAGAAAATTCAAATAAAAAAGGCATATGTATTGCATTTATTATGAGCAAAGTTTACAATACAGTTCTGTACTGGCTACTATCAGTTAGCAAGTACTAAACTAGTTGAAAAACAAACTGATAAGAGGTAGATATCGTTTGGAGTATGGATACCGATCAATACTGGTAATTTCAATATATACCGGTCGGTATTGATGGTTCTGGCACTTATCGGAACCAAATTGTAGAAAAAAGAAATTCTTATAATATGTTCCCTGTTGCTTTTATCTCTGTCTTTATCTGTTTGATATTTTTGCTACTTTCCTAACGTCAATCAATTGTTGAGCTCCCCTCTAATTGTCGATCTTCCCCCCGTTGGCTTCTGTGCTGATTTGTATTTGGTCACTTATATCCGTTTTCCTTTTATTTCCCACTGTCTCTTGGTCGTATGTATCTATTCCCTCTGCTTCTACTTCGTGAGTCTCTATATATGGTATTTGTTTCCCCTCTGGTCAACTTTGCTCAACTTCTACAAAGTTCTTCCAGTTTTGCTTTAGACGAAGGACTAAAAAAATAAAAAACAAAACATAAAGGAGAAGAAGTAAAAACTTAATAGCAAGGCACTTTCTAGAAATTAAAATAGTGCTGATGAGGATGACAAGTATAAATAATGATTCATCTTCTTAAAATTTTAAATTTAATTTACCATATATTGTTACTTTATTGTCTATTTTTATTAAATTTCCTTGTTAATTATTGTAAAGAATTTATATAAGTATAATGTTTTGTAGATATAAATATTAAGTTTATAATATTAAATAACAAATTTATATTTTATAAAAATATGAAAAGAGATCAATTCTACGATAAATTTATAAAGAAAATGAAAATAGTTTATCATAATTAAGTTTAAAATAATTTTTAAATATTATAAATATTAATTAATTTTATAATAAATATTAATTTGTTTATAAAAATTAATTATAGATAATGTATCAATTTTATATTATTATTAATTTTTAGAGACAATGTTGAAGTAAAGTTAAAAATATATAGCATGATATATAGGGGATTAGTTTGTAGATTTTATAAAAATTAAGGAGTGATTTATAAATTTAAAAAGTTATTCGAAACGATGTTGATATTAATTGGTATCGGTACAGTATATCAAAACTAAATATGATATTGATACGATATTTAAAATATTAATTAGGAGTGATCATGGTGGAGAATTTGATAATGACTTATTTGAATATTTTTATAATGATTATGACATTTCGCATAATTTTTTTACTCCTAAG
>JAOXYD010000002.1:181492-191978 GCA_028565735.1 Pinacopodium congolense
TTGCTGAATTTATAGAAATCAAATTTTTTTGCCTTTGTACTTTTTATACAGTAGTATAAAGCTTACATCTTCGATGCTAGTTTGTTATGAATAAATGAAGTTTAATATCTTAGAATAAATATTGGTTTATGGAATAGATTGGACAGGTGGTAACTCATCGCTAACTATAAAATAATAAACCTAATTAGACCTTATTATGCAGTATGACAAGTTAAGGTCAATCCACAAAGAGTTAGGAAGCAATTGCAATTTTGAATGTTATATAGAAAAATAAAAAAAAACCCTTGATGTAATGAAAACTAAACAAACTAAAACGTAACAAATGTAACCAAAGAGATATAAACACAATGAAAAAAAAAAGACGATGAAACTAATAAAAATATCAAGGAAATGGGTAGAAGGTAGCATAGAGATTTTGGGACAATCGTTTATCCTCAAATCTAAAGAAAAGGTGTTCTAACTGAGATGTTAGCCTATGGATCCAAATAGGCTCTGTGACCATTCATGGCTACTGCCAGGGAATTGATTGATGTACATGGAGGAAAACTCATTCTCAGGCTTCAAGATGAAGAGATTGAGTTCAATTTTTTTAGAGCAATGAAGTATCCTTCCACCCTGGATTTATGTAACTTCATTGGAGTTCATTCTACTCCAATTGATTCATTTGAATACCTTTGTTTAGAATCATTGTAGAAGGCTTTGATTCACTTAAATTTTAAAGAAGGTAAGGGAGAGGAAGTCAAGGAAGTGTTAAAGGAATTAGAAGTTTGAAAGGAGTCTAATAACTAGATACAATCTAGAAGGATTGAGCCTTTAGATAGGCCAATTCAATCCCTTCCAACAGTACTCAAACAATTTATAAATATTGACAATTAGTTCTCTTTACTTCTTTTCATGTGCATAACTTTTATCAAATAAAAAAATAGTTATCTAACTTCTTTATAAAGATATATATATATATAATTTATAAACTCACTAAATTTTATAAAACTAGTTCAAACTTTAATTTTTCATATTTATATGTACAAATATTTATTTTAAATTAAATTTAACTTGATGTTAATCTCTAGTTATGAACTACGTTAAGTATATGCATATGACATGTCATTTGAATATTATAAAATAATAAAAGACATGTAATCTTTTATAAATTACTTTAAAAGAAAAATAAACCATTGGAATTGATGTTACATTTAATTAGAATTTAAAAAATTTTCAAGTTTGAAATGAATTAGTCATAATCAAACGACAATGTTAATATCCTCTCAAACTCCATTTCATCATCTATCCTTCACTCGTGTACATTGCATTGCAATTTTTCACATAACTATTAGTCATCACCAGTAGTTTGTCAGAAAGTGAGTGGTTTGGATGTGGTTGGAAGCTTAACAAAGATTGTTTGCTTCACTTGAGGACCTAAAATTTTTGTTTAAGGTCATTTTTGGCTAACCTTTGGTCAAACTTAACCTAACTTAACCTATGTATAGGTCTATCCACGATGTTTACAACTAAATAGTCAAACTTACTTTGATTTTGACAATTATAAGAATTAAGTGTCAAGATTATTGAAAAATAACTCTTTTACATTATTAATAAATTATTGTATCACTCTTTTAATAGGTTAAATTATTTTTTAATCCAAAAGATTTTCCAATTTTTAATATTAATTAGAATTATAAATTATATCCATCACATGTCAAGTTTTAATTTATTCCAAATGTAGCTTTTCATTCACTCTATAATTAACAATGTTGATGTTGAGCACACATAATCAAGTTTTATTCTATATCAATAAGCATGATAATTATAATTAATTAGAAAAAAATCAAAATTATCATTTAAAAATAATTTAAATTCTCCTTACATCTTTCTAATTTAAGAGAAAAATTAGGAATAGCTAATTTATGAAGGATAGTGTTAACCTAAAATGTTTAAATATTAGCTTAAATTTTAGAGATTTACAGGTAATAATATATAAGGCAATATATATAAGAGATAAGATATTCAGATAACATCCTAAAGACCATAGTTCTAACTAGAGCATACAAATCCTAAGTGCCTAATTTGGGAAGAAGAAAATGTAAACGATCATGTTCTAATGTTTTAGTTAAGATATTTGCTAATGGAAATTGAGTTGAAACACACTATATAGCAAGAGTGCTAGATTGCAAGTGTTCATGAATGCAATGGCAGTTAATCACAACATATTTAGTGTATTAATAGAAGATAGGATTAACAACAATATGTAAAGCATTACAATGTAAAAACATAGGTATAGAAAGATTAGTAGGTAGACTAAGTAACGATATCAACTCACTAGTTGCAGTAGCCGTAGGGTGATATTCTAATTCTATAGAAGAATATGAGACTCTAGGTTGTTTATTAGATTTCCAAAAGATGGGAGTAGCATTAAAGAAAATATAATAACTTATAATAGATCATTGGATCATGAGATAACTTATGCATTCAGCATTACAGTGAACTTTGATCTCAAAATCATTATTTTAAGGGGAAAAAAAGTATCTTGACCAAAGAGCTCCTTAAATAATGAAAGACATAATAGGAAACATCAAGATGTGGATGACAAAATTGTTTTTTCATTAATTGACTGAGAAATTATACTGCATATGTGATATCAAGCCAAGATTTAGTGTGATAAATGAGATGCCCAATTAAGTGACAATATTAGTTTGAGTCTTTTAAAGATTTACCACAGTCAGAAGATAGCTAAATTGCTAGGACATGGAAAAAGTAAGTGGTTTGTTACCAAACATCCTAGTTTTTTTCAAGAGGTTAAGAGCACATTTGTGCCAACAAAAAGATATCCCTTAAAAAGAACGAACAAGTTCTAAACTAAGAAAAATACTTAAGAATACCAAAATCCTTTACGGAGAAACATGCACTAAGATAATCTTAAGCTTTTGAATATGCAAAGTAACATTTCTATCAATAACCATGTCATTTGCATTGATAAAGAGAGCAAGAAAAGAGGTATCATAAGTCAAGGTAAAAAGTGAATGATCATTGTAAGATTACACAAAGCCAAATTTCCCTAATGACAAAGATAACTTTTCAAACCACTGTTAAGAGCCTATGTTAATCTATGCAGAGATTTATAGAGTTAACATACATGAATGTCACCTAGTGAAAGATAGCCTAAAGGAGAAGACATATATACCTCTTCATGTAACTTATTATTAAGAAAGGCATTATTCATATATAATTAGATTAACTCCTAATTTTTAGTAGTAAAAAAAATATAAAAAGCACCTAACAATATTTAATCTTGCAATAGATGCAAAGGTTTAAGTATAATCTAAACCTTCAGTCTATATATATCTTTGAGTTATCAAACACACTATAACACTTAATAAAGCTATCTAACTTGTATTTTACTTTGTACACCCAATAAGAAAAAATTGGTTTCATATTTGAAGGTATGGCACTAAACTATAAGTATGATTTTACTCTAGTGCAAAAATTTATTGTTTCAAAATATTGGTCCTAATTGGAACCTAAAAGTAGGGGGATGAATTAGGTTCTTTAAAAGTTCTAAGTTAAAGAATCCTAAATTCATAAGGCCCTATAATCAAGTACAAAATCCCAAAAACAATTTCAATAAACAATATGAATAATATGAAATAATAAACAATAATATTGAACTTGAAAACAAAATATATGGATAATAATGTGTGAATAGATTTTTATAATGATTCAGTGTCAACCTCTATATATGTCTACTCCCCAAAACCTAGTTAAGCCTTTCATTATCTCAAAAGATCAAAAGTACAACTTGGTGATCCCTTATTTTAAGGATTTAGAGTAACCTTCACAATTTAATAATCTTTAGCTCACAAACTCTTAAAATACACTTGAAAATCATTTCACTTGGCTCACAAAGTGTTTAAAAAAGGTTCATTAGTCATTTAAGTGTATGCTCAAATGCAAACTTATAAAACTTCACCAAACTTACATAAAACTCAATCATACTTCACAAAACACACTCACAAAATGCTTTAATTTATACTTAGATGTGTTTCACAGTTCTTATATGCTTTACATACTCCTCGATGAACCTATTTATAGTAAAAAAAAAATCAACCTGTTGGATGTTTATAACTGTTGTGTAATGTTAAAATTCATTAAATTTAATTTTGATTAATTTTTCACATTAATACACGGTTCTTACCACAACTGGTGGACCAATACCCTGCATCAGTTGACCAGTGACTGGCTAATCGATACATTACACTAGTTGACTAGTTAGACAAAAAACAACATACTGGTTGACCAACCAAACCTTAGGTTGACTAGTGGTGGTTGACCAATCCCTATACAAACTGATTATTTGCATTTTCTAACATATGCGAATGTACTCACATCAATGCTTTATAATTATAAACACTTCAAAACATTTTCTTGATTTATTCATACATTAAAAAATTTCCCAAAAACAATTTTACTTAGAAAAAGGATTATTTTAAAATTTTACACATATTTTTTTCTTGATTATACAACCTATATACATAATCTAAACATTGATGCAATTATGTAAAAAATGAGCCCTTTAAAACACAATAACAAGACCAAGTAAAGATTACATAAAAAATTACAATATTTAGCCTGTACAAAGTCTAACTTGGACTTCCAATTTGATTCTTCTTCACTTATTCATCATAAGATCCACTTAAGCTCCAAGACTCATCTTCCAAATACTTTATAAACATAGTTATCTTACCAAAACCTTAAATATAACAAAATATTAGTATTGAAATTTTTTTTTCATCATTAAAACAAGTTATAATCTCCATTGGCTTAATAATACTTCCTTTTTATGATGACAAAATTATGTGACATTATAAACTATAAAATGAAAAGCAATCATCAAAATAACCAATACCCATTAAAATTCACTAAGTACCACTTAGACATTGTTCACTAAAACTTATAAAAGTAACAAAACATTATATTTCAATACAATATTATAACTCAAAATTAAAACACCATATCTAAAAAATATTCATTACAAAGCATTCAAGAACCATCACATTATCAAATTTTTATTGGCACCCCCTAAACTGCTCATAATTTAGTAAAAAACACAAATTTAAAATTTATTATAACTTCAATAAACTTAAAATCATTAGAACTCCCCCTAAGTTGATTAAATTTCATTACTCCCATAAATTCATATGATATTTTCATTAATTAATTAAAAAAACATTGCTCCACTTAAGTAAGAAATAATATCACAAATAACTTTCTCTCTTTTCAGAATTATAAAAAAGGTAAATACAAACATACAAAACAACCTATAATAATTCAAATGAAAAAGAATGGTGAAAACACACAAGTATCATAATGAACTACCAGCTAAACTCTCTTCTAATCATGCAAAACCTATCTTCATTTATTAAAGATATATGTTAATTGATGTATGGTATCTACAAATTTTAGTTTAATATCCCTATTTTAAACATGATCGTTAATGAATTAGCCCCTAATTTCTATATGATTTATCCAAGAATTTTGGATGGAATTTTTTGTTAGGAAAATTACAGTTTTATTATCATCCCTAATGGGTGTTTCATTAAGTTCAATCCCATAATCCCTAATTTATTATCCAAGCCATAAATTTTATGTGTAATAATTACCGACAACAACATATTCAACTTTCACCATAAGCAAAGCTATGGAATTTGTTTCCTACTGAATCAACGCATTAAGTATTACATAAAAACACACATGCATCAAATATACTCTACCTAATCAAAAAGCTACCTATATAATCTGCATCTAAATACCCATCTAAATCTAAAAATGTGTTTCTACAATGCCAAAGTCCTAAGTTTTTTATTTTACATAAATACCTAAAGATGCATTTTATGGCTAATAAACAGGGATTTAAATTTCGTTCCGTACCGGCCGAAAAACAGAACGGAACAACCCTGTTCCATACCTGGTTTAAATACCAGTACCGGAAAAAATAAAAAAATAATTAAAAAAATTTTTTTGAAATTTTTTTTAAAGAAAAAATTTTTATTTTGACATTTTAAAGTTTAAAGTTAAGTTAAAAACTATACAATATAATACATTTATAGACTTTTTTTACAAATTTTATAAAATTTAAAAATTAATTTATAATTTTAAAAAATTATCCGAAATGATATTAATATTGACCGATATCAATATAATACTATTTTAAAAATAAATTCAGTACGATATATATACGATATTCAAAACCTTGATACACTCCCTTCCCGATGCAAGTACTTACCACAAAAGGATAAAAATTTATTGAGGTTCACTTGTCTTCCATCATGCTTTGATTTATCATTTTAAAGAATTTTCGAATTGAAGTGCAGAAATTTTTTTTAATTGTAAGGGCATTATCTGCTCGTATGTCGTGATCTTCTCAGCAAATAATTGACTTCAAAACTGAGTTATTTTAATTGACAATTGATACTAAATTGTCTTTCCTTTTAACTTATTTTCTTCCACTGACTATTTATCTTAACCAGACTTTCAAAACCGTTAGCCAATGAGACAAAGCCACGTAACTTGCGAGAATCCCAAAGGTTGATTCTCTAGATGAACGTCCGTTAACTTAAGCAAAAGCCTTTCCGTAAGAGGAAAAAGGGGTAAATCGCGATCCAACGGTTGGGAAGCAACGGCGCCTACGAACTAACGAAAAACAACAACCTCCATCCGGTGAATAACTAGATCATCCACCAACCACGAGACAACACGTGTCCATGCACAAGTCGGACAGCTAGAATATCCACCGGATTACCTGGATTTGCCGGTAGCTAACCAAACAAGTTGAATTGTTTTCTTTCTTTTTCTTTCTCTATCTCCATCTCTATCTCTATCTCTATCAGGGGGTTTTCTCTTTGGAGGATCTGACACAAACATTTCAGAGCAAAAAGGAAAAGGAAATAGCGGTAAAAGCCATTGTCCATATCGGTGTTCGGGCTTCTCTCTCTCTTTCTCTATTTTTAATATAATAATTCGCTTGCGGTACGTTTGTTTGTCGCCTTGTCCTGTAGTACCATGGCCGAATTCCTCGATTTTGTCTTCTTTGATTGATTTGGTGGATTGCATATTTTAAGTGTTGATTTTCGTGGGTTTGGTTGATTTACGGAATTGGTGAGAGGAGGGGGGCTTGGGGTTTTGCTTGGTTGTTGAATTGCTTAATTAAGGGGCTTCGATCCTTGAAGAATCTATACGTTTGCTGTTTACGGGATTTCGTGAAGGTTCATCCTTGTTTGCTTTTCAAGTGTTGTTTTTGGCATATGAAGGAATTGCGTGCCTAGTAAGCTTGAATTTTGGGAATTTGGGTGCTTGTAAAGACTTCTATATTCCTATATTTGGATTTAGTAAAAATATTAGGTTCCCGAGTGATAGATCTAGAGATTTCTTCTGGAGGCAACTTGACGTGGTTTACTACAAGGGTTTTGGGGGGAATCGGTTAATTTTATGAAGAAAAAGAGGTTATGGCTGCTGGTATGGATTTCTCACCTCCGTTTGCAATATTAGAAGGGAGTTACAATAAAGACAATGTGTCAATTATGGAAAGTCAAAACTCGGAGAATTTAGATAATTTGAAGCAATCCACTAAGGGGAAGCCTCCACGGGGCCTCTCAGGTATGCGTCATGGCGTGGGTTCTATGAGGCTTCTGGCTGCCGCTGATCTGGTATGTTCATTCTTCTTTGCATATTAAAGAACATATGATGTGCTGGATCTGGAAACTTAATATTTTTGAAGTTGGATGTCTGGAATTTTAAGGTTGCGACTTGTGACACTCGTGAATGTAATGCTATGTTTGCTACTAGTTCCTTCAATCCATTCATTATACTCTAGCTGCAGAATTTTTATGTTGCCTTTATTCTGTGTCTTTTACTGATGTTTCTTAAATTGACTATTTCAATCAATGTTTTCTAGGCATCAGATGTTGGGATAGTAGTAAGCAAATCGCCTTCAGATGAAAAATCAGAGTTTTTACCTGTGTTTCGGTCAGGGAGCTGTGCCGAAGGAGGGCCTAAACAATATATGGAGGATGAACATTTATGTATTGATAATCTTGTTCAACATCTAGGTTCAACTGCCAGCTTCCCCTCACCCGGTGCTTTCTACGGGGTAAGTATATTATCTTCTTAGATTCTTAGAATATACCTTCCATATTTCTGGTTCCCTGTTGAAATATGAAATATTTGCTCTTTGCAATGAATGTTAGCTTACATCTAATTTGTCAATTGCATAGAGCATGTGGATTTTGATGCATGGAAAACAGTTCATGCTTAATGAGCTGCTTCCATCTTATTATTTTCTGACCTCATTTCTGATGAGATGCTATCCATGCTCTTTGATTAATTCTACATCCAACATCAGTGTCTGTTTGGAACCATTGTTTGCAATTCCTTGATCTTATATTTGGTTAAATATGTGAATCAGGTATTTGATGGGCATGGAGGTACAGATGCAGCATTATTTGTTAGAAAAAATATTCTTAAATTCATAGTCGAGGATTCCCATTTTCCAATTTGTGTGGAGAAAGCAGTCAAGAGTGCTTTTGTAAGAGCAGATTATGCATTTGCGGATGATAGTTCAGTTGATATCTCCTCTGGCACTACGGCGCTAACTGCACTTATATTTGGAAAGTAAGTTGACATCAAATCTATATTCATTATGCATGAAGATTGCAAGATTGTTTCCAAAATTGGGCATGATTTGTTAGATGTAAATTGTCTTGACATGTTAGAAATAGTTACTGACCTTTAATTATAACATAGCATAACTAGGATGAGAATTTTGCTGTTGAGGTTTCTGAAATGCATGAATGCTGGTTTTCCAATTTACTTTTCTTTAATGCTTGCGACATAGAATTGGTGTCTTTACAATGAGATCACATATTTCTAATTTTAATCATTTGCAGGACATTGATAGTAGCCAATGCTGGTGATTGTCGGGCAGTACTTGGTAGGCGAGGGAGAGCCATTGAGATTTCCACGGATCACAAACCTAATTGTACGTCAGAAAGACTTAGAATTGAGAGACTGGGAGGAGTCATATATGATGGTTACCTTAATGGTCAATTATCTGTTGCTCGTGCTCTTGGAGATTGGCACATGAAGGGACCAAAAGGTTCTGCCTGTCCATTAAGCGCAGAGCCAGAGCTGCAGGAGAGAAATTTAACTGGAGATGACGAATTCTTGATCATGGGTTGTGATGGCCTATGGGATGTAATGAGCAGCCAATGTGCTGTCACAATTGCCAGGAAAGAATTGATGCTTCATAATGATCCTGAAAGGTGCTCAAAAGAGCTGGTTCGAGAAGCATTAAAGCGTAACACATGCGATAATGTAACAGTAGTAGTTGTTTGTTTCTCAGTCGACCCACCCCCTCGGATAGAGATCCCGCAAAATCGAGTTAGGAGGAGCATATCTGCAGAGGGCCTGAACTTGCTTAAAGGTGTACTTGATAGTAACTCCTGAAAAGGGACATCCCATTACTGATGAGGGCCATTACTTTTCCAGGCTTCACACTGCTGTCCTCAGCTGTCCCAGACATTCTACCCGATCCAGGGAATAACACGATCCTATAATTTGATTCTTTAATCCTGTAAATCTGAGATAATTTAATGTTGTATCGTTTAGAATGTATTGTTGGATGAATACCTCCCTCTTCCCTTCATTTGTTGGCTGTACATAATTTCAAGATGGGAATGGTTACCTTTAGATTGGAGGTATGGTTTAGTGCTGTTCATTACCACGCAATTTCTGTGTTTTGAACTAGTTATGATGAGTGGTGCTTTTGATATTCCCTACTTAATTATTACATTTTTGCTATTGCTTTTACCAATACATATAATTGTTCTTATGTCTCGTTTTTTAGTGAAAGAGCATGTGATAGTTCCTTTCCCCTCCTTTTTCAGTGCTCTGATATCGCCGACAAGCCTTCTTGTCTGTTCAACCACTTGTCGTGTCTGTTTAATTTGGTGTAATTTCTTTGTTTTATTGAATATAAAGGTAGATTACAGTGCTTTATTCTCTTTTTTCGTTTCAATTTTAGTTCATAACTTTTAGAAATAGTTATTTATTCTCTTTTTTTAATATCATTTATTTCTTCTTATTATTTTTTGTTAAAGAATTAATATAAAATAGGAAATGATTATAAAAAATACAATAAACAAATAAAAAATTATAAAAATAAAAAATTAAACTACAAGAAATTATGATACAATTTATCCTAATATACATATATTTGAAATGCGTATAATAACAATAATAATTTTTAAATTATGTATAAATTAGTTAATAAATTATTAATTCATAAGTAAGGAATGATTAAGAATTATTAGTAATATTGTTAGATATTATGAGGATATTTGTTTTTATTTTTAAATATAAAATTAAAAAATAATATAAAAATTAAAAACACATAAATGTAATATAAAAATTTTAAAATGAAAAATATTTAAAAATA
>JAOXYD010000002.1:193910-205071 GCA_028565735.1 Pinacopodium congolense
TGTTGTGTTAATGGTTATTCTGGCTTTTGAACATCTCTAAGACCAAATCACGTGTAGTATATACATCTTGTTGATATATTATTGCATATGATTTATTTGAATGTTTTGGATAATGAAGATTGATATCGTGGTTGATTATATTGTCCAAGTGGGAGAATGTTAGAAATTATATGGACTAAATATAATCACAACATTAATTCCATATATATAACCATTAATTGATTGCCTAATGTTTATTTAATAACCATAATGGGATGGTTAATAATTGTTACTTGCATTAAGGCATATGGTAGTACTCCAATTACTATAGTTGGCTCATTAAACTATAGTCACATATCCATCTATATAAAAGGATAAAGTATAAGGTATGTTTGGAAGGTTGAAAAAAAAAACCAAGTGGGTCTTCTACCATTAGCTTTTGTGATGTGCTGCTGCTGTGTGTGTGTGTATATTTATGGCTGCATTTACTGTGTTTTTTTGCTATTGTTTCTATTCCTCCTTTTGTAGGTAAATATGGACAGACTACAAGATCAAAACATAAGTCTTAGAGGTATGTTTATGCCCTAAATAGAATGGATATGGTTGTTAAAGTATTGAATGCTAGTATTTATGTTTAGTAATTACTTCTCATTACCATAAGCTATTCCTCCTTCACCAATGTGTTTTTTTCTCCCTTATTTGGTTTCTTGTCTCTCCATTTAATAAATGGTGAACTTGCTAGAGCTTTGTCAGTAAAGGAAGAGGTGACAAATCTCTGACCTTTTGTTACCTCCATCTAATTCTTTTAGTAATCCCATTTTTCTTTTGTTTTCAACAATTAGTTAGCTTTGAGACTTGGAGCTTCGAATGTAAATTAACAAAGTAGGGATGTTGTTATCAAAGACTGATGGTCGTTAGAGATGGTTGTCATTAGTGATAGTGTCGCCAAAGAGAGTTGACAATGACCAAGAACGGAAGGGAGAATAAATGAAATAAATAAATAGGATTTAATTATTTAGTATTTTACATTAAATTAAATTAAGCCTCACTATCAATATAGTGGAGGGTAAGTAGTTTGAAATTGACTAATTAATTGGATTTTACGGACATCAAGTAAGTGATAATTAGATTATATTCATATATGTGTTAAATGTTATGTGAAATTTCGATTGTGGAGTGTGTTATGATTTTCTGGATAAATTGTTTATGTGCATATGATTAATTGGAATGTGTAAATATATGAATTACATGTTGTAAGTATTCTATGATATTGATGTACTTGTTTACATGACTAAATATTATGTGATTATATAATGGATATGTGATATATTATCTATGTATAATTAATTGATATGTGATTATATGATTTCTATAAAAAAAGTGACGATATGATGGATTGTGTAAATTGAGGTTGCATGAGTTTATAATACATTTAAATTAAATATGGTTATTGTATAAACATATAAATTGTAAATATGTATGGATATGGAAAATATGGTGATGTATATGGAATTATAGGATAATGAGAAAAGGAAAGAGCTAGTGAATTAGTAACTTCCTTGATAAATTATATTGAATGACCATGTTATGTTGATTATAAGGCTATAAGATGTAAGATTATGATTAATTGATAGATATTTATTTGTGGAGTAGGTGTCGAGATATTTATAATAACAGAGATATCCTGTGTATATTTAGTTAGTCATTAGAGTGATGTTAGGGTATCCTAAGTAGCCAAGGATATGTTGTGCTATTTAGGTAGGTAATAAGGTGATACCTAACTATTTAATGTGATTAAGAAGTGTTGTGTGTTATTAGTTTGATATTATATATTTCACTTTATAATTGACATAAGGGGATGAGATTAGCCAGCAAACTATTAGATATAATCATATTAGACAAGTAAGCCTTAAGAGTAAATTGTATATAATAAGTTAAGAAACTACATAAAATTGTGGCATGCTTGGTTTGATAAATCTATCTATTTATTTGATAGCTGTCATGTTATATGATGACTTTTTATATGATAAAAGTATTTTATCTATCTTTTTTCAATGTTTTGTGAATAAAAGTATACTCTAGTTATCTTTACTAAATCGATAGCTTACTCTTTGCCATTTAATTTTTTTAGATAATAAAGTTTGATCACTCTCAGTATTTAAAGTTTCACCTCAACATCTTAGTAGATGGACTAGTTAAGTCATTGAATTATAGTTTAGACATTTATTACATTATGTACATACATGTTAAGTGATAACCTTTTTGGATTTGATGACACTTGATTATGGGATCATTTTGATTAGTGGATACTTTGTGGTGATTTGATTGACATCTAATATTTAATATATTAAGATTTATAGGAAATAGAGTTATGAAATGCTTAAATGAATGAATAAATAAATTAAATTCCACTTAATTACGAATTTGAGGTTTTATTACAACAGTAATTGTAAATTAGGGTTTATCTTTTAAATTAGGGGTTATGGAGATTTATGAATGAAAGTTGTTTATGTGAAGAGGGTTACCGTTTGTGCATCTAGTATCTTTTTAAAATGAGATTTATATAATGAGCATCACATAAAGACTAACAAATACATATATATTTGATTGCAACAAGTATTTAGTAGATATATAATTAGCTTTATTATTTTTAATAAATTGAATTACATTTTTTAAATCCAACTCACCTAATAATTTCAAAAAATAATTTAAATAACATATGAATACTTTTTACTATATTAGAAGCATTGACTGGCTTGACAAAAGTTATTTCAACATTACAATAAATTAATAAACCAATTAAAATTCTTTATCTCTGATCAATCTAATTATTTGCCATAATAATGCATCATGTTGTTTCTTAATTAAATTTATATGAATTCACAATCAACTTACATTTTTTTATAAATATTAAAATAAAAGTACACAAATCTCATGATAAGAATGTGTCTTAAATTATGGACCCATTGTTATTTTAGTATTTATTACTTCTTTAAAATAAAGTAAATTTAAAGTATTTAAAGCAATATATCTAGCCCAAGCTCTTCTGAATCCAAAACAACATCTTTGTCATATAAAAAACTTTTTAAACGTAGTTGAGAACTGACGGTGCCTCTTAAAAGAAAATAAGTATCCATATCAACAATAACTTTTCTTTTTTTTTCCTTAATTTTTAATACTTGCTATACTTTGTCATCTTCAAAAGAAACGTTATAAATAACTTTGAGTTCCTTTTTTCTTTTATGCTTACTATCTCAAATAGTTTTTAGTTATCTTAGATATATCAAATAATACTTTTTTACAATAAATAATTTTTATAGTATAGTGTTTAAAGGTAAGGAACTTATAAATCACATTATTTCCATCAAATGTTTAAGTAGGAGAAAAATAATTTCATACTAGATCAACTTTATCATAAGTAGAAGATATTAAGTTAATAAAAAAATTCTAATGATTGAGTATTCTCCATTATAATGCTAACTTAAAAAATATATGAAAAGTATTAATGAACTTCATAATAATATATTTGAAAATTTACTTTTTATTTGATTTAATTTTTTTATATCATATTTTCATAGAATTAATTTTGTGTGCTCAAATTTAAGGTCAAATTTTTTTGGTCAATTTGTTATACAAAGAAAAACTAGGAACTATAAATAAAAAAATTACAAATGGTTTGTATTGTCCTTATATTGCACCAAAGAGGGAGAGGGGAGGCGAATGGATGAATTAGGTGATTATATTTACGTCTAAACCAATTTTACTTCCTCATTGAGCTTTACTATATGCTCTTACACAATTTGCATTCACTTATCTTTTCAATACATCAAAACTAAAATATTAGTAACAAATTTACTTTATCATCATTAGAATATAAATTAAAACTTTCCTTAGTTTAACATCATGGGATTCACATTTCAACTTTTCATTCTCATACATGCATTCATCTAAGAGCTTTAATGTCTCTCTGTATTTAAAACAAAGTTTCTTCCTTTTCAAGCTCATAACCCTAAAGTATGTAACTAGTTCATTGTATGAAAGGT
The DNA here is from genome assembly GCA_028565735.1 of Pinacopodium congolense. Taxonomy (NCBI): domain Eukaryota; kingdom Viridiplantae; phylum Streptophyta; class Magnoliopsida; order Malpighiales; family Erythroxylaceae; genus Pinacopodium; species Pinacopodium congolense. Next base: position 197,933 of record JAOXYD010000002.1, read on the forward strand.
CACTATCATTCTCATCATCATCACAATCTTTATTAACATTGGAAGAATTTGAGGAACAAGTATCTCATTATCATGATTGGCCATCAAACACATACGAGTCACCTCATCTTTTTTGACTTTATCAACTCTTTTATAAATATCTTGCATTCTACACCAAATCTCATTAGTTGATTTTCACATTAAAACTATATTAAAAAAATTTCTTTCTAATGCATAAAATAAAATATGCAAGGCATCGTTGCTTAAAAAAACTAATTTCTTTTCATAAGCATCCCACTCTTCTTCTAATTTGTAGATTCTTTGATTATTTACTACTTTGATGAGAATAAAAGAGCCATTGGAAACAATATTCTATAAATTTATACTTTTAACCATAAGCAAAATCTCATCCTAATTTTATAATTTTATAATTTATTTCTATAAAAAATGGAACATTACTCATAATTGACCCCTTTTGACTAGATGAATTTGTCAATGCATTTGATCTTTACTTATTAATTGGTTAGAAATTAATATGTACAAAGTGAAACTAGCTTTGATACTAAATGTTAGCCCTATATATCACTTAAGAAGGAGGAGAGGTGAATTAGGTAATTAAAATTTTTTTTAATCCTTAGCCTAAATCAATTTTCAAAGGATGCATTCCTTAACCACAATTCAACCTATACGATGATGATGTTGATGTTGATGATGCCAATTTAAAACAATAATTCAAATTCAAGTAATTTAATAACAATTACAAATTTACATAAATTAAAAGAATATAGAGAAAAGAGAGCACAAATTGATTTTTATAGTGATTTAACAAACTCACCATTTGCTTATATCCATTTGCCAATATCCTACTTAGAAATTTAATTATGAAAATAATCTTCTTTAGAATGAAAAGGAATCTTTACAACATCTTTTTTACGAAGGTGACCAAGAGCCTACAACATCTTCTTTATAAGGTTCAAGAGGAACCTCCAATGTCTTTGTTTACAAAGAGGAACCCTTATAAATCTTAACTTAATGGGTGAAAAATAATCCTTAATCACAAATCCCAAAATCCAATAATCAAGCCTTAAACCCAATAGTTTATAAAACACAATTAATGCGATGCAACACATTTTATAAACCTAATAGTCATAAAAAAAATTTCTCAAAGTTTATAAACTCATCCTAAAACCATAAAAAATTATTCACAAATCATTTAAGATAATAAAAATTCTTCCACAACCTCTTAATCATGTATTTATAAACTTACCAAGATTACAAATATGTTAAGGCACATTTCTTAGCCGTTAGAGTAGCTCAACTGGTCGATCACTCATTTTGACTAGTCAACTATTCACTAGTTGACCAATGCCCTAAACCTCAACATACTAGTTGGCCAATCTCTAACATTGGTCGATCAGTGCTCTAAAAATCAGTTTTTTAACTTTTGTAAAAGCTTTCCAAGCTTTGTAAATAACCAAAACTAATTTATTTTGATTGAAACTAATTCAAACAAGTTCTAAAAGTTTTCTAAAGTGATTTTTGTGATTAAGACTATTCAATTTAAATCAAAAACTTAAAATGTCTTGATCAATACAATTTTAACTATATTTTGAAACTTATTATTTCAAAATCAATTCTAAACAATATCCAAGCCATTCATTTTACTTCAAAACCAATTCATATAAGCTTTAAATCATCCTTAAACTGATTTTAGGCATTAAGATCTTTCAACTGAATCTAAATATAAAAAATGTTTTGACTTATAGAAAATTTGTATTTTATTAAACCTTTTAAAAACATCAAAACCTTTTAAAACTTTTCCTAAAATTCTCAAGAATTTTTTTTATAAACTCTTAACTTAAATACACTCAATCATGCTCAAACAAACTCAAATATTTATCTAAAATATCTTGACACATCAAGAAAATTTTAAAAAAACATTTCACAAAATTCCTCTTGATTATGAAATACTAATTACACGATTCCTAAAAGCAAAGAATTATGCAAACATGCTAAGAAAATCCTAATATGCAATGCAAATACAAGCTTTCTATGCAATAAATCCTAAATGTAAATGATCACACAAGCATTGAACTTTTATAGCATTAGAAAATCAAAATAACATTTATAAACAAAAATACCAACATAAACCTATTATTCTTCTTCTTCTTCTTCTTAATCTTTATGTAACACTTAATCTTTAGTTCAATGCTTACTTCACCATGCGCTTTTTTTTCCATGAATTAACTTTATCTCGAACTCGAACTTTCATTCACGTATATCTTCTTTAAGCTCTAAGAGTGTTTATGTATATCATTCAAATTCCTATCTTTTCAATTATACAGACAAAGTATGTTTTATCATTGTCAAAACTACAAATTGGAACTTCCTTTGATTCAATAGTTTATACAGTTTTATTTGTTAAATAAAGATGTCCATCAAGATATCAAATAGGAAAGAGAAAACGTTAATGAAAAATAGCGGTGGGAAGGTGGTATTTGTTTTGGATTTTGTCATATTAAAACACTAGAGCTTTTTCAAAGGATAGAAAACTAGTTCCCCCCCCCTGTTGATGAAGATAGCTGCGGAAGAATGTTTGATAAAACCGTGAATGTGTCAGCTAGAAAGTATCTGCCGTCTGTGGAGTTGTTGGATTGTTATTATTCCCTAGTGACGTTGGAGATTCGTGACGTTAAGATTCATGATTTTTCACACTTTTATTGTAAAGTCGTCTTTTGGCGTTGCCTGTATGTAGAAAACGTGGTGGTGGACAATTTTGGCTTTGCACGGAGATCATATTGTATGAGCAATAATCATTAGCCAAAAAGATAAAGAGCAAGAAAGCGTGGTTGACATTATCGTATGTTCTTTAAATGCATAACAAGCGGAACTGTCGATGAACAATGAAGCCTATTGGTTGTATTCCTTGTTCCCACGGTATTGCAGCAGCTATTGATCTATGAAGGTGTGGTTCCAATGTGTCAATTGGTTAGGCTCAACAGCAAGATTTAGCTTTACAAATTCATTGATAGGTGCGTAGGGCATTTGATTCTCTCGGTACTGGTAAATGGCCCAATTTTAAGTTAGATAATTATTCAGTATAGATGATAAGCTAGGAAGTGTTATTATTTTATTGGTATTGGTTAAGACAACAAAGTGTTGAAAATTCTATATCTTATCTAAATAAACGAGGTTTAACTGAATGCTTTTTCAGTAGATGGCGCCTGTACCATATCGGTGGCTTTCAAAACTCAATCAGGCACGAGTTGGTCAACGCTCATGTCTGCTATCTGTTAAAATAATAGTTGCTTCAGGGATACGGAACCAGAGAATGTGTAAGTTAAGTTATTTCTTTATTCATATATTTTAAACCTTAAACACCACCCTTTACTTTGTCATTCTGTTTTCTTTAATTATGTTAGCGTAAGTCTCTAGAGTTTTCCATCAAAAGAATTTTGTGGCCACTAAGAAACCTAGATCCCAATGGTGTAAGAAGTTTATCCTGTTTTTGTCACTTGCACGTTGCACCAGGTGTAAAAGAACTTCGGATGCACAAAAGAAAACAAGAGTTGAGACGTTCTAGCCTTGCTGACGTTACATGAACCTTTTAGCATTCCTTGGACTTGTAGGATACGTAATTATTATGAATAATAATCATAAAGAGAGCTTTACTTTCAGATTCAGACATGGGAGAAATCAGCGATGAGATTCCAAATACTTTAAGATATAGGAACACTTTCCACTGCTTCTTTTCTGAACTGGGGGTTAAGAAGATCAAAAGTGATTTTATAAGAACCTCAGTATGATTGAAACATTAAACAAAATCACACACTATTCTTCTCAAGTATCTCTTCACTATAACACTGCAAAACTAAAACTAATAAGACGTTAGCATCTCATTAATTAAGACCTAATTTTTAAAAATTTGAAATCTATTTTTCTCTGAACAAACATTGTTAAAATAAAATAAAATAAAAAGAAGAAGAGAGGTTTCATCTTTGCCATGCCATTATGTACCCTGTCTCGGTTTCATAACCGAACCATTTCTGTGTCAACAACTTCAACCTCTCATCCCTAACTTCACAGAACTTGTGCTCCCACCCAGCTGGCTCAATTGGCTCGAACCCTAACCCCGGTGCCCTGTCCTTGGACGACGGGTTCTCGGCTTTCCTCCAATCCACCACGTACGCCGACACCCTCCTCCTAAACTTGGCCTTAAACTCCGACCAAGCTTGGTACTTGTAATGGTTCACCAATGTATTCTGTAAACTCAGTTGCTTCCACTTGTACTCTCTCTTCAACGTAAAATGGTGTATCACATTAACCAACGAATGGTCTATCGCTTCCAACAAAACCATAGACTTGTGCCGATTATCAGACTTCCTCCGACACGTGTATCCCTGTGTCACGCCTTCTTGCGGATGCGATCGTTGATCCGACGGCCCAAATTCGTAGCACTTCATTGAAACCTGACCCACCGGACGCCGACGACCACCACCACGACGACTCTCCGACCTTGGTATCAAAGACTTCAACATGTGATCAGAGGGCTCCGACGAGTTGGCCCATGAAGGGGAAAACACGAATTCATCAACATCTACGTACATCATCCAATTGCATGAGTCTTCCGCTTGTAAAGCCGCATGCGAGAAGCCGGCCTCCTGCGTCTTCGGCCAAATCCAGGGAACAGTTTCTACGCTATAGCCTTCTTCGTTCAGCTCTTTGACGGCGTCGTTTAGGCCGTCGTCGCTGTCGTTGTCGTACAGTATAAACTTGTCGACGCCGATCTTCGAGTGGTACATCACCCACTCTCTCAGGAACTTGGCCACGTTATACACCATGGTAGTAGCGCACAGTTGCGATTTTGGCTTCGGGTTTGATATCGTACGCCAGGGTGTGTAATACGCCACTGTTGGGACCACCAATGATTCCTGAGAAATCTCGAGGGAAACCTTGACTTTCAAAGACGGATTAGGATTATCCTCCCCGCCATAACCCAACGCCGTTAAATCCGGGTGAGGACACCGGAATACTTCCTGTACGGAGGTCGTAACGCCTGTTCTGACGGTGCTATTGCCTGCGACGTCGCGGAATATGCAGTTAAAACCGCGAGCCGGCCTGTTGATGCCTTGCCGATTGTTCACTCCCTTGACGAAGAGTACGACGTCCTTCTCCGTGGAGAACGACTCGTACGCGACATAGGTCCATTTAATCAACTCCTTCGCCGGTGGCGACGGTTTGGATTCTTTAGCGGACAATCTTGTTAGCACTGGCGACAGGAACGGCAAGCGACGGCGATTCCGTGGAGGAAGCTCGCACTTGAACGTTGATTGGTTCGTGGAAGGCAAAATCCCGGCGAATCTTGCCGGAGAAGTTTCTTCATTCGGATAACGACATAATAGACTCTCACCGGCAGTAACCTGAGTATCAGCGGAGACGATCACGAGCACCTTCCACTCAGGGAACAAAATAGATTCAGAATCAATATCAGAGTGCTCCTTCAATACAGAATCATAATCAGGAGAAGACATCAATACGTTCTTCTGAGAATCAACGTTAGAGTGCTCTTCCAATACAGAATCATCGTCGGGAGGGGTCATCAATACATTCTTATTCTGAGAATCAATGTTAAAGTGTTCCTCCAATACAGAATCATCGTCAGGAGGGGTCATCAATACATTCTTATTCTGAGAATCAATGTTAAAGTGCTCGTCCAACACTGAATCATCGTCGGGAGAAGTCATCAATACATTATTTTCCTGATCACCAGAAGAAGAAGGAGGAGGATTAGAATATTGAAGCGGATGATCACGAGAGCGATTGGCGAGGTCTTCACGAATGACGTTAACGGAAGAATCGGAGGAGCCACTGGAAATAGGATTGAAGAGGTCGGCGACGTAGATAGGATTCCAAGACGAGTAGAGAGAGAAGGAAACGAATAGGAAAACCGAAACGAATACGTAGAGAAGCGTCATGAAGCTTCTACCACGCGTCGTTTCGGGTGGCGTTCCTTCTCCAGCCCCTCCCCCTCCTCCTCCTCCTCCTCCTACTCCACCGCCGCGCAGTAAATGAAGGAGCGGCGCAGAAGGAGACTTCTTGATGATGTTGTTCTTGGTGTTATTATTCATGGTTATTTCAAAAGGAGAAGAAAGGGGAGTGTTTGGGTAAAAGGGTTAAAGTTATTCAACGGTATGGATAAGGAAAAAAGAAGAAGAAGAAGAAGAAGAGAAGAAGAAGAAGGCGGCATAAGCTCTGTCTGAGAGAGAATCTCAGACAGCGCAGGAATAGGCTAAGAGCAAGGATTACAATGATATCCTTTCCTATTTATAATGAATATATATAAATATATACAATTAATTGTCTTCATAAATATAATTGTCATTGTTTAATTTTTTAAAATTTTATTTCAGCATTAAATTTTACCTTGTCCTATTCCTCTTCGAAATATTACCATATTAACTGCTGCGTAGGATTACATAAACGAGTTGGCCATGTGTCAAATATGGTCTAATGCTTTTTAGGAAATTATTTGGTAAATAAATTTATAAAATTTATTACATATCTAACTTATAATCCATTTTAAATTGGATGGGGCACTTTTTCTCTTTTTTTTTATATAAAAAGTATATATTATAATATTATAATATTACTGACAAATTATAAATACTTATGATCTGTAGTCAATTTTTTTTAATAGAATTTGGGTGTATTTTGGACTCAAAATCTTAACTTTTAAATGTTTGACTCTAACTTTGATTGGTTCTATTTTTTTTTAAAGCTTAAATTTGGGTTGGATTGGATCGAACCTTTGGGTCCAAAGCTTAATTTAAAAAAAAAAATTAGTTCCATCTGAAATTTCATCAAATTAAAATTGGGTGGTTTTCTCAAATTCAAAACATAGTTAAACTGAATTTTATCTGTTAAAGTTAAATAATTCTGAATCGAATTCAAACTTTTTTTGATCCTAAAAAAATTGCTATTATTTTTGTTATAAAATGTTTATTATATATATATGTGAATTTATTAGACACAAAATATAAGAATCGTTGAAGGAGTCAATTATTATTTTAATGAAGTTACAGTGATTAATCTTGTTTACAATTTTATTACATATTATAAATTATGTGTATATATGCACTATGAATTTAAATAATATTAAC
>JAOXYD010000002.1:205171-237804 GCA_028565735.1 Pinacopodium congolense
TTTGTAAATTTTATAAAATTTAGAAATTAATTTATAATTTTAAATAATTATCTGAAACAGTACCGATATTAACCGGTCCCAGTACACAACCGTTTTCGAAGCCAATCCAATACCAGTACGATATTTAATATACTGATTATTACATGTTTGTTTTCAATTTATTTTTTAAATATAAAAATCAGAAAAATTAGTATAAAAAATTTAAAAATATTATACATATTATATATAAAAATATTATTAAAATTAATAAAAATATATAAAATAAAAATAAAAAATTGTAATAAATAGTGAAGGCGGTGGTCAACTAAACAGAACAGAACACGTTAAAGAACGATTACGCGGTTTTGATTTTGATGATGAAAGAACTAATGAATGAGACAATTACTCAAAGTCTTTAGTGTGGGAAGGAACACAAAAGGTCAGAACCGTAAAACAAACGATTCCACCGAAACCGAAACGTTTAAAAGCAACAACTGAAGAGAATACCAAAGTCCATCCAAAATCACAGGAAGAAAGAGAGAGACGGAAGAGAGAGAGACAGGGGAACGGAGAGCGACCTCGCAATTGAATTGCAATGAAGAGCACTAACATTAATGCTAAAAACAAAAGATCCCAATAACGATGACTGTCTATCACTAGTTTTGGCCCACATACACAACACAAATACAATACAACCCCACTGTCTCCCCACCCCCCATCTTCTTAAAACAACAGTACCCTTCTCTTCTTCTTCTTCGTCTTCCACCTCCGCCTTCTGCTTCTACTTTTACTTCCCTCCTCGGCCCTTTCAATTTTTGTTCAAAAAGTTGATCAATTTTTAACATATCCGATATCAAGATCCAAACTTTATGATTTTTGTGCATTGCCCATTTCCCTAGTTGTCAAAATTTGTTACCTTGTATGCATGATATGAATCAATCATGAAAATGGGAAATATTTCTAAGATATACGCCCGTTTCTTCCCTTCCACTTACTAAATTTCCGTTTTTCTTTTAGTTTTTTTTTTGGCCCTTTTCGTTTTCTGTGCTAATTATAGTGAATTTGCCTACCCCCACAGTCATTTCCTTTCTTTTGGTTATCACTCACATTTTTCTGTTTACCTTTCCACGGTTTATTTAGGATTTCGAGATATTTGAGGTTTTTTTGGGGATTTGAATTGTGGGTTGGGATCTCTAAGGTCAGGCATTGTGGGCTGTTTGGGTTTCGGTTCTTGTTTTCTCTGCTGTTAGGTGGGGGTGGGTTGGGAGAGAACAGAACGAGAGCTCCGTTTTCTTTGTCGAGTTTAGGGTTTAAACTCTGTTTACCTTTTCTTTCATGAATTCTGGAAACAGATCTTGATGTGATTTTTCCAGGGCGTCAAGTTTTGTTTCTTGAACTCTTTGGATTTATCTGTTTAAAAGTTCAAGAAGATGAGTTGTTTTTCATGCATAAATCCCCAACGGAAGGATATTAAGATCGACATTGAAAACGGGCTTCGTTCTGATTCCCGCCATTCTTTAGATTCTTCATATTCAGGTTCAGGTTCAGCTTTATCACTCTCACATTTTCTCTTTTGTCTAGTTTAATATGTACGTCATTTTCTGATCCTGAATTTGTAAATTTCTTTTCTTTGAAAACAATGTGTCAACTTATAGGTAGCGGAACAGGAAAAACGAAGTTTGATGGTAATTTTCGATCTGAAAGCTGCAGTTCTAAAGAAAAGTTTTTGATGATTCTGCTTTAATTGTCAGTGAGTTTATATATATATATATATATATATATTTAATTTTCCCTTTTCCTTGCATCTTTTTTGTTTCAAAACTTCATGCAGAGAATGGCGGAGACAAGAACCAAAAAGAACCAAACCGCAGTGGCGCCCGAAGTTTCACATTTCGTGAATTGGCGGCAGCAACAAAAAATTTCAGGGAGATGAATTTGCTTGGGGAGGGGGGCTTTGGCAGGGTTTATAAAGGTCGTTTAGAATCTGGCGAGGTAAGTTTCATTCTGTTCAACTATCAAACTTGTGACTTGATAATTCTAACAGTTGTAAAGGGGTATCTCTTTTGGTTCTCAGGTTGTTGCCGTGAAACAACTTAATTTAGAGGGTCTTCAGGGATTTCAGGAATTTATAGTAGAGGTTCTCATGTTGAGTTTGTTGCATCATCCCAATCTTGTCACCTTGATTGGATATTGCACTGCTGGTGATCAAAGACTATTGGTTTATGAATACATGTCAATGGGCAGTTTGGAAGATCATCTTTTCGGTAAATTTCTTACTTAATGCAGATACAAGGTTTTTATGTACTTTAGAGAACTCTTTTTCTTTGAATGTTATTTGAATGGCTTTAATTGTTTAGATGAGGAATCATCTCATTGTAGATACTCTAATTGCCACTTTAAACATGTATGTAATCCTTTAAAGCAAGTATTCAACAAACTTCATAATCTGTTATTCATCTTTCTTTCTTACATCAGACCTGGAGCCCGATAAAGGGCCATTGAGTTGGAGCACTCGGATGAAGATTGCCGTTGGTGCTGCTAGGGGCCTTGAGTACTTGCATTGCAGAGCAAACCCACCTGTTATTTATCGTGACCTAAAATCTGCCAATATCTTGTTAGATAACAATTTTAGTCCAAAACTTTCAGATTTTGGACTTGCAAAATTGGGACCCGTTGGTGAAAATACACATGTTTCTACAAGGGTTATGGGAACTTATGGATATTGTGCACCAGAGTATGCTATGAGTGGCAAGTTGACTCTTAAATCTGATATTTATAGCTTTGGTGTTGTTTTGTTGGAGCTGATCACCGGACGAAAGGCAATAGATCGCTCTAAAAGGGCAGGAGAGCAGAACCTAGTTGCTTGGGTGAGTTGGAACTTGATTTGTTTTTCTATTCAAATATGATTTTCGAGTGGGTTGGAGACTTGGTTTTGCATATAATAGATATCTTACTAAGGATTTACAGTCTTTTGCTACAAGAAGAATACAGAGTTGTTTTACATAATGTTGATATTGTGGATCTTATGGGAAAGAGGTGAAAGGCTTTTAAAACCGGAATGCCTTCCTTATCCCTTTATTTGCGGTGGCACTAGCTGCATCCTTATAAGGAAAATATTTGAGTAAAGTTTGTTCGACTTCAAATTTATCTAATGTTTTGAATTGGACCCTGTTGCAGATCGTTTGCAACTATTCTCGCCTTGAATATTTTCCAGAAAAATGCTGAAATGTGTCAATTCAAAATCTTGGAGCACTATAATTGTGCTTGAAGCTGCTGCTATTGATGTTTCCTTGTCAAATTTTCTTGTAGGCACGTCCATTTTTGAAAGACCAGAAGAAGTTTTCGCAATTGGTTGATCCCGTCTTGCGGGGACGCTATCCCCGTCGATGCTTGAACTATGCCATTGCTGTCACTGCAATGTGTCTTAATGAGGAATCACATTTTCGGCCTATTATCGGTGATATTGTTGTTGCACTTGAGTACTTAGCAGCACAGTGTCACACCTCAGATTCCGATAATGGTCGGCTACACAGTTCTTTGACGCCATCACCTGCGAAATTGAACAAGGAAAGTTTTGCCCAGGAGCGATCTGATAGGGGTAAAAGCATCTAACCAATGCTTTTTGCTGGGCAGGAGCTGGTGAGAGCCCTTGGCTGTTGTAAGTTTCTATACCTTTCTTTTCTTAATCTACCAAAGGCCTTGTGATGTCAAAGGAGGAGATGGGGCTACACTTATGCCTCATTCATCTAGCCTTTTCGTGATATTTAGGGACAATAGTTAACCAAAGTCTGTTGACAGGAAATGACCCCTGTTCGTGTACATACATACTTGTTTGATAGCTATATATTTTTCTGCTTGTTTGTAATGTTCATTCGTGTTCTGTTGATAAATTAATGTGACAATCCTATGTTGTATTATATTGTTAACTTGCATTGCATGGCCTCTTATATTCCCCAAACTTTTCAATTTTGAACTGTGGATTATGTGGCTGTACTTACGTACGTGGACTTTGGTTTTGTTCAAAATTTTGATGAAATCTAAGTCCCCTCCGAAAACTATGTCTGTCCTTATCATCGCAAGTTGTAATATACCAAAAAGGAAAACAGAAGGTACAAAGTGTCTTGGACGATATAGGATCGAGAGCAGCATGGAAATCCTTGGTGGGAATTTTCCACACTGAAACAAGAAATCGGATGTCTTGAAATCTTCAACAGCTTAAAAAAAATTCCAATCTTGAAAAGAAACAGTGATTCAAGGGGGAGAATAGTACAAATCAAAACAACAATGATTTTGTCATATCTAGACGACAAAGGGGTGCTGGTTGTTGTTGATTTCAAGGGAAACAGTCTGCTTGTCCCTCTCTTTACGTGAATACATGCATACAGCTGGAGACAATATGTTTGAAAGAAAAGGAAAGAAAAAAAAAAAGGATTGCTTAATGATCTTGTTAGTTGACTGACTATTTATGTTTGTGGTCTTCCCATGTTTCCCATCTCCATGAAGGAAAGAAAGAAAGAACGAAAAATTGCATGTGAACTCTGCCAGGAAGAATTTAAGGAAAAACAGAGCACACAATTTAAGGAAGAACAGAGTACACCTATAATGAAAGGTATGAAACACGACTATGATTTTTCTACAGGTTTTTAGATTAAAAATAAGAAATTCTTAAACTTGCCAAACTAAGGATCCATAGGATGAAAAAAAAAAAAAAAGAAAACCGTTTACTTTCGTGTCTCATGGGTATATCTTGTTTTCCAAGCTTGAATGTGATCGGACGGACCAGTTTTTCTACTTCCCAACTCAAACATTCAACCAAAGTAGGCCAATATTACATTGAACAGCTGTGACGGACCGATCTCTTCGTGTTTTTCCTACTCTTTCAGCTTCAATCCTGTAATAATAATAAGAAATAAAAAGTAAAGTAATACTTTGGTTTCCTTTCATGAACACCTCCTGATTTTTTTAATAATTTTATAAATAAAATAGAGATAAAAATAAATATATTAAAAATAAAATCGTAAATTTATAAATAAATTAAAAATATAAATATAAAATACATTAAAATAATATTAAATAAAGATAAAAAAAGACATTTTAATTTTAAAAAAATGATGCATCTACGTAAAATCAACCGGTGACTGAAAGCAAACACAGGGAGGGAGGTTGGCTTCCTAACCAATATAATAATAATAATAATAATAATAATAGACGGCAACTCTAGTGAAACTGAGTCAACCCTTTGGCTCTGAGTACGATGTGTACCAGAAGTTCCAACGTAAAATGGGTTCTGAGATTAACCATGTTGACCGGCGTTCTACTTATACTTATACGTCATGCATATTTTTATATTTTTATATTAATTTTTTAATATTATTTTTAATTTTTGTGTTGTTTATTTTTATTTTTATTTATATTAATGTATATTATTTTTAATTTTTATAATATTTTTTCAGTTTTTATATTTAAAAAATAAAAATTTTAAATTTTAAAAAAATTCATACCAAACATACCCTTACAAGTACAGAAAAAACACCATAGGGTTCACGCATTTGAATACTCTCTGCTTCTGCTTGAGCTGAAAATAATTAATTAAAAAGAAAAAAAAAGGGAAGAAACAGGAAGTTTCTTTGTTAATTACTTCGAGATCACAGAATCCTTATCGATGGAGTCAAAGATTAGCAGAACTGCATAATGTCAACGCATTGGCAGACTTTCCCCGTCTCCTGGATTCATGTTCATACTTGTTAGTCAATAGAGAAAATACATACATACATACATACATACATATATATATATATATATAGCATGTTGAGTTGGAAAAAATCATATGTAAAGTGATAAAGTAAGATCGAATTTATTTAATTTACAATTAAGTACTGAGATTTTATTTGACTTTTAGATTATAAAACTTTAAATTAAAATATGGGTCAACATGGAATATGTGAATTTGAATTTTTTAAATTTTATAGTTGTGATTTTGTTAGACTTTACAATCTCTTCATTTATATATTTCTAGAATTTTTAGTTGACATGCGAAATAAGAGTGTGGATCTCTCCTTTTGATTTTTGGTGTATATCATGAACTTATTAACATAATGTTATGAGCTTCTTAACATAATATGGTAGGTCACTCTCTTCTACAAACATAATTTTTGCAAGAGATCCATATTTTTTTAATTCATAATACCTCACTAAATACTTAAGGCCTATTTGTTAACAATTTTTATTTTCTATTTTTATTTTTAAGTGAATTTGATTTTTTAAGGCATGAAATAATTAGTTTATATCACTGAAGAGATAGTTAGTGGGTTTAAATTGAGGTTATATTTTGATCGTTAGTTTCACCGTATTCACAATTTAATTTTTCAATCAAAATTTGAATAGAATTCTATCGAATAATTTGGGACCTTTTTAGATAGCTTGAACTATTATTACTATCTACTGATATATCTAAATCTACGCCTAATTATATGAGTTTGCCCTTGATGAGTTGTTGGAATTTTATTTTAGCAGATTCCAGTGAAATTGAAGGGGAGTTTCCTTCCTATGATTTAGTCTTATCTTGCTTCTTTAACTTTGAGGGCCTTTATGATGTAGGGAGGATCTAACTATTATTCTTCTCCACTTGCCCTAAAACTTTTGTGCAACCTTGATTAGTTGATGTCTTCTCTAGGTTATTATTGGATTCCTTAATAAAGTTCCTACCATGCCTCCTCTGTATAGGAATAGGGATAGATGAGGTAGGTTTGCTTTCTCTTCAATCTTGCTATTGGGGGAGTTTCCTCACTAGATTACTTCTTGAGTAGGCCTTCTAATATTTCGTAACTGAAACCTACAAAAAAATTTAGGGGTTTTTTTATTTCATTTTCGTTTTCAGTTTTGGTTTTTTATTTTTATAAACACAAAAATACAAAAATTTCATAGAAATAAAAAAAACACACTAATACAGTACAGAAACAAAAAAAAATACAAAAATATAAAAGAGCACGCAAAAAAACAATACAAACATACAAAAACTACAATAAAAACTAAAACTAACAATAATATCAAACTTCCCTTTAGTAGCAAGTGTAATATAAGATTATGAAGACAAGGTAAGAAGGTTCTCATTTGATTTTAACAAGTGGGTTTCTCTAATGAGGTTAATTGCTTTAGAAACGATGCCTTATTGAGAAGTTACATCATCTTGAAAAGTTTTATTGTTCCTTCTTACCATATTGTATATACATATGTTCTAAGTAGACTTTTATGAAAAGGGAGAGCCTAGATATTTGGAACTAAGGTTTAAAGTCTAGTGAAAATTGTCATGAAGGGAGATGGGAGGAGATAGGTGGGGTAAAAGAAAGTGAGTCGAATGGCATTCCAAATAATTTGGGAAAAAGAGAAAGTAAAGAAGATGAGGTCAATAGATTCATGATTTATTTTATACAATGCACACCAGTTAAAGATATAAAGGTAAGACAAATTGTTTATAATGGGCATCTTACCTTTTTAAGTTAACTAATGAATGAAATTTTGTATAAAGAGAGTTGTTTTATGTCAAACAAGTCTTGTCAAAGATATGATAGGTTAAGGATTTTGTAAAATTTTGTAGATGGAGGAGTTTGAATATATTTTCAAAGAATGAGATACCTATTCAAGCTTATCTTTTAAAGAGGGATTAAAGAGGAAAGGGACAGGGCTTTGGGATAGGGAACTTAATACTAGATTGTTTAATTAAGGTCAAGACCAGGTTCTATTAGTAACCATTAAAGCCACTGTGGAATTGGAAGGGAGACTATATATATATATATATATATTCTTGGTAAGTAGATATTATTGAGGATTCTAATAGGTTGTCATGAATCTTGTCAAAAGAGAGTACATTGCCCATTTCCAGTCTTAATTCTAAAGCGAGGAAGAAGCTCATTCCTAAATAATCTTTTTTCTAGCTCTAGGTACTACCTATTTTTAAGCTTCATTTGCTAGAAGCTTTTGTTTTTAATGATCACAGTAAGGAACTATTTAATCTACATTGATTCTAAGTCATTGAAAAAGATCCAAATTCTTTTTCCCAATAGAACTTTGTTTCAAGTCCTAAGATCTTTAATACACAAACCTCCCATCTTTTTAGGAATATACAAATGAACTCATTTGACTTTGAGGGAAATAACTTTTTCAATAGATCTAGGTCAAAGGGAATTTCTTAACTTTCTTTTAATTTTTTTATAGTAGCTGAAGAAAGAAGGAGGTACGTGGACCAATAAACTTGGAAGTTAGAGAGGATAGAAACTATCAACACCACCAACATAAGAGAGGAATTTGCTTGGCTAAAAGGAGATTTTTTTATGGATTCTTTTTATAAAGGGTTACAATCTCTAATTGGTAAGGTTGGAAGAAAAAAGAGGAATCCTAAGTATTTAGTGGAGATATGATCCATTGGGATACTTAAAACATTATAGATGGTGGAGGGTGATAACTTACTAAAGTTGGAGATGAAGAAATAACTATCGAATTAATTTATACTAGGCACTAAGAAGCTAGCGAAATGATTTAAGATTTGGAAAAGGACTCTACTAGATGGAAAATTTGCTTATGACCAAGCAAGTAAGAAAGTTTAAGAGATGAACACCTTTTGTGATATTTGAAAGATTGATTTTAGGATGTGATGGGATAAAATCTAAGTGAACACCTCTTTTGATATTTGAAAGACTGATTTAAGGATATGATGGGATAAAATCTCAGTGAACACTTCCATATTAACGATGAATAAGTAAGGGGAGAGGGACTTTATTTGCCTTGGACCAAATTTATCCTTGAAAAAAATTCAAGGCTTTCTATTAATTAATATCGTAAAAGAAGGGGAATTGATACAATATTTGATCCAATTTGTAAAATTCAACGGAAAGCCAAAAGCTTTAAAGGTGACAATGATGAAATTCCATTGGATGAAGTTAGAAGCTTTCCTAAGGTCTATTATGAATGCACATCTAGCATGATCATTATTGAAATGATAATTTTCAAGAATTTCCTGAATTCGAAGAATGTTATCTCAATTCTCCTACCCTTAACAAAAGCAGGTTGAATGGACTTATAAAGGTAATTAAAACCCAATTCTTCATTATACATACTTCCATTAATTTTTGTTGACATAACATTTTTTATTAGATGTAGAAAATTTTAAATCCTTAAAAAATCTCTATAAACTCCTAAATTTAAAATTTAAAATTTAAAATAAAATCTATAATAAAATTTTCGTTACATTTAGAATATTTTTAAACATCTTATAGACATTATCAAATTTTAAAATATTTTTATAAACATTAAAATCTTATTTAAATGTTATGAATTGTTAAAATCTTCTTTAAACTTTAATTCAAATCTTAAGGATACCTTTTACCTATAACAATGTTTTATGTACTTGCTAATTTTATGACCAGCTCCGTATAATGCTATAACATAATACTACAAAATAATATAGTATTAAGGGAGACTAGATCTATATATTTTTCTTGGTGAGTAGATATTACTGAGAATGCTAATAGATTGTCATGAATATTGTCAGAAGAGAGTACATTGCCCATTTCCAATCTTAATCCTAAAGTGAGGAAGAAGCTCATTCCTAAGTAATCTTTTTCTAACTTTAGGTACTAATTATTTTTAGGCTTCATCTATTAGAAGCTTTTGTTTTTAATGATCACAATAAGGAACTATTTAATCTACATTGATTCTAAGTCATTGAAAAAGATCCAAATTCTCTTTCCTAATAGAATTTGTTTTGAGTCCTAAGATCTTTAATACGTAAACCTCCCATCTTTTTAGGAATATACAGATTAATTCATTTGACTTTGAGGGAAATATCTTTTTCATTAGATCCAGCTCAAAGGAATTTTCTCAACTTTCTTTTAATTTTTTGATAGTAGATGAAGAAAGAAGGAGGTGGGTGGATCAATAAACTTGAAAGTTAGAAAGGATAGAAGCTATAAGTTGGCGTCTACCAACATAAGAGAGGAATTTTCTAAGCTGAGAGGAGATTTTTTATGGATTCTTCTTATAAAGAACTTACAATCTTTATTTGGTAAGGATGGAAAAAAAGTTGAATTCCTAAGTATTTAGTGGAGATCTAATCTACCGGGATACTTAAAACATTAAAGATGGTGGAGGGTGATAACTTACTAGAGTTGAGATAAAGAAATAGCTATTAGATTGGTTTATACTAGGCCCTAAAAAGCTAGTGAAATGATTTAAGATTTAGAAAAGGACTCTAATAGATGGACAATTTGCTTATGAGAAGAGTACCAAGCAAGTAAGAGAGTTTAAGATATGAACACCTCTTGTGATATTTGAAAGAATGATTTTAGGATATGATAGGATAAAATCTAAGTGAACACTTCCGTATTAATGATGAATAAGTAAGGGGAGAGAGAGTCCATTTGCCTTAGACCAGATTTGTCATTGAAAAATTTTCAAGGCTTTCTATTTATTAAGACTGTAAAAGAAGGGGAATTGATACATTCTTTGATCCAATTTGTAAAATTTAACAAAAAGCCAAAAGCTTTAAGGGTGACAAGGATGAAATTCTATTGGATGGAGTTATAAGCTTTTCTAAGGTATATTCTGAATGCATATCTATCATAATCATTATTAAAATGATAATTTTCAAGAATTTCCTAAATTTGAATAATGTTATTTCAATTCTCCTACCTTTAACAAAAGTAGGCTGAATGGACTTATAAAGGTAATTAAAACCCAATTCTTCATTATACATACTTTCATGAATTTTTGTTGACATAACATTTTTTATTAGATATAGAAAATTTTAAATCCTCAAAAAATCTCTATAAACTCTTAAATTAAAAATTTTAAATAAAATTGAAGTGCTAAATAATTTTAATGATATAGTATAAACCTGAAAAAATATTACATTAACAAAAGTTAATATAAATATAATAAAATTTAATTTTCGTCATATTTAGAATATTTTTAAACATTATATAGACATTATAAAATTTTAAAATATTTTTACAAACATTAAAATTTTATTTAAATGTTATGAATTGTTAAAATCTTCTTTAAACTTTAATTCAAATCTTAAGGAGACCTTCTGCCTATAACAATGTTTTATATACTTGCTAATTTTATGATCAGCTTAATTTACAGTTTTTTCTTGGCAAAGCATGTTACCGGAAATACTGTCTACCATGTGTAGGGTCTCACAAAGAGCCTTTTAACATAGAAGACGACTGAAACTTGGGCTTTCCACTTTTTAGCATGTTAGAGTGCAAGTTAGATTTGACCTGGTTTTCCCATTTTTAATATAAAAAACTAGGTGTGTATATATATCCTGTATAGATTAGGTATAATTTTATTTTATTTTTTAAAATCAATCAATTATTATTTGGACTGATTGTGGTTTTCATTGCTTTAATAACAACCAACTGAAAGAGGAGGAGGAGGAGGAGAAGAAGAAGAATAAGGAAATTCTTATGTTCTTTCCGGGGGGTTTCTTCTGTTGACTTTCGTCCAACCCAGAAAAGACTCAGAATTCCTCATCTGCTAAGCTAATATATACAACTCAGTTGAAGAAGAGAAGCAAAAACCAGTTGATATCATAATGGGAAATTGTCTTGGACGCTATCCTGTGGATCATCATAGCACCAACACCAAGCCTACTCCAGGTATACAATCCATACTCTTCTCCTTGTTTGCAGTAATTCTTTTGTTTCAGAAAACTAACTAGCTAACTAATTAACTAACTTCTGTCTCCAACCTGTGATCGATTTGGAGCAGAGACATCGAGGAACAACAGCAAACAAATCTATGGGACATCCTCAAACAGAAGCACTAGCAACAACGTTGAAGAAGTCAAGATTTTCAAGCAACAAGGGAATATCGAAACAGCTCTCCCTCTCCCTGGTGGAAGGATAATTACACCGAAAATGTTCAGTTTCGCGGAACTTAAGAGTGCCACCAGGAACTTCAGACCCGATACCATGCTCGGAGAGGGCGGCTTTGGAAGAGTTTTCAAGGGCTGGATTGACGAAACAACCTACGCGCCGTCGAAAGTTGGTGTCGGAATGGCCGTAGCAGTGAAGAAGTCCAACCCTGATAGTCCCCAAGGCCTGCAGGAATGGCAGGTAAGAGGAGAAATTTCTTACACAATTGGTACTGTAAATTTGACTTGGCTCTTCTTCATACATAAAATAATGGCGAAGTCCACGCTGACATAGATATTAGCTGTTTCCACCTCAAAGATTCAAACTTTCTGCTTGCCCAACATTAAATAATAATAATAATTTTTACAGGCAGAGGTGAAGTTCCTGGGCAGATTTTCTCACCCAAATCTCGTGAAGTTGTTGGGGTATTGCTGGGAAGATAAACAATTTCTTCTGGTTTACGAGTATATGCAAAAGGGTAGCCTGGAGAAGCATCTCTTCAGAAGTAAGAGAACAGCAGATCATTAATTAAAATCCTAACATAATTAGGTTAGATTGACATTAAAACTTAGTGTTTCTCTGCTACTATTGATGCAGAGGGAGCAGAGGCACTTCCATGGGAAATCAGGCTTAAGATCGCCATTGGAGCGGCTCGAGGTCTGGCTTTCTTGCATACATCTGAAAAGAGTGTCATATATCGTGATTTCAAGGCATCTAACATATTATTGGACGGGGTATAGTACGAGTATTCTACATTCTTTCTTCCTCACCATTCGTTTTTATTAAACAGTAAACAGAGAGATGAGAGAAATTCATGACTGATCTGCAGGAATACAACGCCAAATTGTCTGATTTTGGGCTGGCGAAGCAAGGTCCACAAGACGGCAACTCTCATGTTACAACTCGACCTATGGGCACCTATGGCTACGCAGCTCCTGAGTATGTCGCTACAGGTAAATTTTCACTTCTCAAAAACCTGCCTCCATAGTTGCTTCTGATACAAAATTTCAGATGAATGTGTACTAATGATTTCATAGTTACATTCTATACGTAATTCACAGGTCACTTGTACGTGAAAAGTGACGTATATGGGTTCGGCGTGGTGCTACTGGAGTTGCTCACCGGACGATCCACCTTCGACCAGAACCGACCACCCGGCGAGCAAAATCTGGTGGAATGGGCCAAGCCATATTTGTCGAATAAAAAGAAGGTGAAGAAGATAGTCGACCCGAAACTTAACGACCGGTGCCCTGCTACAGCTTCCATCCGAGTGGCTGAGCTTATCGTAAACTGTTTGGAGGCAGATCCCAAAAGGAGACCTTCCATGGATGAAGTTCTGGAGACCTTAAAAGACGTCAATTCCATCAAGGAAACCCCTAAAGAGGTTAAGAAAGCCGCTATTCGCCATCAACACTCTGCTCCTAGTCATGTTAGGACCACCAAAGCCGCTCCACCCCATGTTAGGTCATACTGATAGAGAGACTTGGGATCAAAATTGGAAGCAATTTTGGCTTTTCTTGGAACAGAACTTGACCCTGATAGAACTTCTTTCATGTATGAGTTGATATCTATTTGTTTATATAAATGTCTCTGCAGCGAGATTGAGGCACAAATTCCTCTGCCAGTATCCAAGGTTCAAGAATTTGTTAACAAACCAATTGTTCATCATTGCTAACCCACATGTAAAATCAACAAATATAATGGGTTGCAAAAAGATTAGTAAAAATTGTATTAGTGAATAAACAAATGGTGCAAAGAGTTGCAGGAATGGATTCCTGCAGATTCTAATATGTTCAGATTCTCTCATTGCGGTTTCTTTTAGTCCTTTTACTTGCCAAGTTGAAGACTTTCTGAGGCAAGAAGTAAAAGGGTACAAAAAAGAAGTTCGGAACAAACATTTTTGTTTAGTTTCTTCAAGAACTAAATGCAAATCTGAAACTTGATAACCGTGAGAAATTTGAGGAAAGCTTTTGACTTCGCCGGACCAGTTAATTATCACGAGGTCCTTTTTTTCTTTCTTTCTTTCTGATAATTAGTTGAGATACCACACGATATCGAAATCTAATGGCGGATTCTCGAGAAATTTGAGGAAAGTTTTTAGGATTATATTCAACTGTTTTTCTCGTCCATATATTTTCAATGTGCCTTCTTACTCATGAAACCCATATCCCTGAAATTCCCTCATTAATAACCACCTGTTCTGTTCTGCTCTGATCATTACATTTAGATTTTGCAATGGCGTTCTGTAGGAAATGGATATGTGTGTTGACGGTATTGACCCTTTTTGCGTCTTTAACCTTTGCCGAGCAAAGGCATTCAGAAGGATACTGCGCCATGTATAACATCTGTGGTGCAAGAGATGATGGGAAATCCTTGAACTGTCCTTATAATGTCCCTTCGACTAAGGCGAGTAGATATATATATATATATATATACCATAACTTCTCTATATTAGGGAGATTGAATTTTTTATATCCTTCTTCTTAATGTCATTCTCTGTTCTTCATATTTCTCAGCCAAATGCAAAGCTTTCACAAAAAGTTCAGAGCTTGTGCCCTACCATTACTGGAAATATTTGTTGCACAGAGGCTCAGTTCGATATCCTTCGATCAAATGTCCAGCAGGTAAGTGAACTACCCGCTGATCCCTGTTTCTTTCCAATTATTACATCTTAGTAAGTGCATCCATTGTAACCAAGTTACCTCCTTTCGCAGGCTGTTCCTTTCCTTGTTGGCTGTCCGGCTTGCTTGAGAAATTTTCTAAACCTGTTTTGTGAGATGACCTGCTCTCCCCATCAGAGCTTATTTCTCAACGTGACTTCAGTGACCAAGGTAGGACTTTTTTTTCCAGTTTGTAATGATATTGCCAACCCAACTGATTTTCTATACTCATGGGATCGTTCTGTTTTCAGATTAAGAACAATATGACAGTGGAAAAGAT
This sequence comes from Pinacopodium congolense, assembly GCA_028565735.1. NCBI lineage: Eukaryota > Viridiplantae > Streptophyta > Magnoliopsida > Malpighiales > Erythroxylaceae > Pinacopodium > Pinacopodium congolense. Next base: position 220,006 of record JAOXYD010000002.1, read on the forward strand.
TGATGTTTATGTAGCCGATGCTTTCAGTGAAAGATTATACGACTCTTGTAAAGAGGTGAAGTTCGGGACTATGAACATGCGAGCTATTGACTTCGTTGGTGGTGGTGCCACAAACTTTAGCGGTAAGCTCGGCTTTTGCTTAATCTTTTGTTCAGTTCTATGAACACTTGCAATAATTTGTGAGGAAAAAGATGTAACAGTTGATCTTGATCCTTTGATTACCTCTGGCAGATTGGTTTGCATTTCTTGGGAAGCGAGCTGATCTAAATGCGCCAGGATCACCATTTGCCATTACATTCAAGTCCTTTGCTCCAGGGTCGTCTGTAATCAGACCAATGAATGTTACTGCCTATTCCTGCTCTGACGTTTCACTCGGCTGCTCTTGTGGAGATTGCCCTTCATCCCCTGCTTGTGAGAACACAGCTGCTCCTACAGAGCATGTAGGAGGTTCCTGTTCCATGAGAATTGGTCCTTTCAAGGTGAGGGTTTTGCTTTACACAACTTTACTGTTACATCCTGGCATATTCGTAGTTTAATTTCTATCTTTTATCACCGCAGGTCCAATGTATAGACCTTTCTGTAACCATCGTCTACATTATATTGGTTTCCATACTTCTGGGTTGGGGTCTCTTTCACCGGAAAAAAGAAAGCAACCACCCAAGTTCTGCAAGTGACCCTAATAAGGTTGTCTTTAAGTTGGTTACTATCAAGGATTTCCCATTAGTTTTAAAGTTCATTTGAAGTTTTTGGTTACAGATACATTGTGAATCAGCTTGTATGATCTGCAATTTCCTCTTCCTAATGTTGGCTCTTCGCTTGTGATGATCATTAGGTACACGAAGATCCTCCTCAAACTGGCAATGGACGTACGACTCAGCTTTCCGTTGTACAAGGATATACGTCACAATTCTACAGGTTTATTTATCTCCTTGAGAAATCAAATTGCTTGAATTAGTGTCAGGTGGACAACATTGTTGTTTCTTTCCTTGCAGGAATTATGGGACATGGGTCGTCCATCATCCAATCCTTGTGTTGAGCTTGTCACTATTTGTAGTACTTGTATTTTGTATTGGTCTCATTCGTTTTAAGGTGGAGACAAAGCCTCCCAAGGTCTGTATGATTTCACAGCTGAATTCTGCAAATATATTTCATGTGGCTACAACTGCTAAGAAAATGTAGTTTTGCAGCTGTGGGTGGCGCCAGGGAGTAAAGCTGCGGCAGAGAAGCAGTTTTTTGACAGCCATCTTTCTCCTTTCTACAGAATTGAGCAGGTTCTGAAGCTTTTCTACTTACATTTCTGTTTTTGTTCGTATGTAGGTAGGAAAACTAACATCAACTTTTCTCCAGCTAATCTTAGCGACAGTTCCGGATGCTGATGGGAAATCACCGACTATTATAACAGACGACAACATCAACTTACTTTTTGACTTGCAAAAAAAGGTAGTAATGTCATGCTATGACTTCTCTAAAAAAACTTTTTCTTTATGGTATATGTGATTCCTGAAGATTATGAGCTTCGAGTGGAGTCTCTGATTCCAGAAGTATTCAATCTTTGGCAGGTTGATGGAATCCGGGCAAACTATTCTGGTTCAATTGTATCTCTGACTGATATTTGTTTGAAACCATTGGATCAAAATTGTAGTACTCAAAGTATTCTGCAGGTTATATCTTCTTCTCTCATCTACACTTTTTTATGCAGAATACAATTACTTTTAATGTGCTAAATTTGTGACTAACACCTCTCTCTCTTCTCTCCTCTCCTCTCCTCTCTGTGGCAAATAGTTTTTTCAAATGGATCCCGAACAATATGCTAACTACGGGTTGGACCATGTCCAATATTGTTTAGAGGTACAATCTTGAACCTCCATTAACAATGATTTATTATCCTAACTACTTTCGAAGTGGTTTACAGAGTGATCATTGCTATTTATTGCAGCATTATAGCTCTGAAGAAAGCTGTTTGAGTGCCTTCAAAGGTCCTCTGGATCCAAGCACTGCCTTGGGAGGTTTCTCTGGGAAAAATTATTCAGAGGTATATTTTTCATTTTTTGCGAACAACATGATGATTATGGCTATATACGTCGTAGAATACTGAGACGAATTCATTCTGGGAAAAGGCCTCAGCATTTATAGTAACATATCCCGTAAACAATGCGGTAGATGGAGAAGGGAATCAAACTGCTATTGCTGCTGCTTGGGAGAAGGCCTTTATTCAGTTGGCTAAGGTTCGGTCTCTTCTTATAGTTGAATTCTCTCAAGTGTTTTCAATTCTTTGGGGGTTGGTTTTAATGATAAAAAAGAATGCAGAACCAATGTCAGTTTGTCAACAATATCCTGAGGTGTACTAACACTTTGGCAATCTCCTTGCTCACAGGATGAACTATTACCAATGGTGTTATCTAAAAATCTTACACTATCCTTCTCATCCGAAAGATCCCTGGAGGATGAGCTGAAAAGAGAAAGCTATGCTGATGTAGTAACAATACTGGTAAACTCTCTTTCTCTTCTCTAAATGCTGTCCTGGATATGCAATGAATAGGTTTCAGGTGTCACAGACAGAAACAGACCTGTGAAACAGAAATTTCTATTGGTTCTCTTATTTTTTACAAATGTCAGCATTAAACCAACTTCTATGATCACTTCTTCTACCACTATTTTTGGTTTCAGATTAGCTATATTGTGATGTTTGCCTACATATCACTTACACTGGGTGGTGCTCCTCGTTTATCTTCCTTCTGTATTTCATCCAAGGTATCTTTTAACTTCACTTTTCACCTGTCCTTAATTTCAATAATCAATATAACATATTTCTGAAAATTCCAGGTACTGCTTGGTCTCTCTGGAGTTGTGCTTGTTGTGCTGTCTGTTCTCGGGTCTGTAGGGTTTTTCAGTGCTATTGGAGTAAAATCTACACTAATCATCATGGAAGTCATCCCTTTTCTTGTATTGGCTGTAAGTTTCTTTCTCCTCCATCTTTTGGACTTGGAATTTATTTATACCATGTCTTCTGCACTAGGCAAGATTGAGCATAATGTTGTCATAATTGATACCTTTTTGTCATTTCAGGTTGGTGTTGATAATATGTGCATATTGGTGCATGCTGTTCAACGACAACCATTGGATTTACCTCTAGAAGGAAGAATAAGCAATGCCCTTGTGGAAGTTGGACCATCCATAACACTTGCTAGTCTTTCTGAAGTTTCAGCATTTGCAGTTGGAAGTGCTGTTACCATGCCAGCATGTCGCGTGTTCTCCATGATTGCTGGTTGGATTTGTTGATCATTTTCCTTCAAGCTAATCAATGAACACTTTTTTTTTTTAATGTTTCACTGTTTCCAAAATGTCACACCATTTTTTGCATTCTTTTGCTGCAGCTCTGGCTGTTCTCTTGGATTTCTTTCTTCAAGTTACTGCTTTTGTTGCATTAATAGTTTTGGACTGTCGTAGAGCCAGTGATAATAGGGTTGATTGCTTTCCATGTTTCAAGGTTTCCTCATCCACTACGGACTCTGAAGGTATAATTGAACTTTCTTAGCTTCTTTTTCCTGACACAAAATGCTCTTTTTTCAAGTGCTTGATATTCTGTTTTCTATAGTGAATCATCTATAAGTTCTGATTTTCAAATGCTGTGTGGAAATTAGGCACTGCTGGTGGAAGACCCGGGTTAATTGCTCAATATATGAAGGTTTCAAATTCCTTTCTTTATCTTTAGTATCACCATGGTAGAAATTCTTGAGTTAGTCCCTCAAGACTGATGATTCAAGTAACACAGTTCTCTTTTACTCTTCTTGTTTTTACTGCTTTGACACTTTTTTTGTTTGGTTTTAGAATGTTCATGCAAGGATTCTGAGTTTTTGGGGGGTCAAGATAATAGTAATTGCCACCTTTGTTGCATTTGCACTGGCTAGCATCGTGAGTTACTGAACTGAATATTCTTTTAATAGAAGTATGGATTTTTCAGTTCTTGCACATCATTGAAGTTGACCCTCCTATTTGCATGATATGCAGGCACTAACCACCCGGGTTCAACCTGGTTTGGAGCAGCAAATTGTTCTTCCACAGGATTCATATCTTCAGGTTCCACTTTCTGATAAAATCTCTTGCAAAGTGTTTGTAACTATGTAACGCTTGGTTGACTGGGATTCTGTTTCCAGGGCTATTTTCAGAATGTCGCACAGTATCTCAGAATTGGGCCCCCATTATACTTTGTGGTGAAGAACTACAACTACAGGTAATCCTCTACATCAGTGTCTTGTCTTTTACAATTTTCAGATGATATTATATACTATGCCTTGATATTTTCCGCTGATTTGCCGCTATAATGCTATTAGAAGGAATTCGTTTATAAAAAGTTGTGTTGGTGGTATGGGTGTTTATTGTCCTCAAATTTACTGTCTTTTGTACTCCACAGCTCGGAATCAACCCAAACAAATCAGTTATGCTCCATTAGTCAATGTAACTCAAAGTCACTTTTGAATGAGGTAAAGCATAAATTTTGCTGAATGGCATCATGTTTTTGAAGAAACATTCATGTTGACACCTCAGATGACATAATCTATAGTGTTCTCTTTTCATCTTCATCCATATTGCAGTTTACTATTATTTTGTTTCCGTTATTTGTCTGCAAAAACCTAACGTATTTGCTTTCTCTAATATGCTTTGTGTCCATATAATCATGGGATGAGTAAAATTCTGAAAAGAAAATAAAAGGATTGGTTTAGTGAAGAACCTTTTTAAGGGTTAATCCCGTAGTCTTTTTTCACGCCTGTGGTTGCCTTTTGATGGAGACTTCTTGCATATCTGTGATAGTATTGTTTCTTTGACATACAATATTTTGTCTCCTTGCTTCTGCAGATTGCAAGAGCATCCATGTCTCCTGAATCCAGCTATATTGCTAAACCAGCTGCTTCTTGGCTTGATGATTTTCTTGTATGGATATCACCAGAGGCTTATGGTTGCTGCCGGGAGTTTGGAAATGGAACTTACTGTCCTCCCAATGATCAGGTGATATTAGATAAAAATCTAAGAATACAAATGATAACTAGGACGGCGATAAGTCAGTCACAGTCGGATATGCATATTCATAGAATGAAATATGACGACAAACTACTGATCTCCTCTTGTCATATGCTTAACCCTCTTATAGATTATCATTTAGCATGTTTCCAAGTATGATAAAATATTTGTTTCTTGTTCAGCCTCCATGCTGTGCTCCTGATTCTGATTGTCTTCTTGGTGGAGAATGCAAAGATTGCACTACGGTAATAGGAATTGCTCTTTTGATCGACTTTCATCATCTTGACAATAGCTTCTATAACTTTTCAAATAATAAGAGTTTAATTAGAGAGAATGATTTTTCAGTGCTTCCTTCATTCTGAATTAAAAGATGGTCGTCCATCTACGGCACAGTTTAAGCAGAAACTCCCATGGTTCCTTAATGCTCTGCCCTCTTCTGACTGTTCAAAAGGTGGCCATGGTGCTTACACTACTAGTTTGGATCTAAGAGGTTCGTTGAGTTAGATGTTTATCATGCTCTGCATAAGTTTAAAGAGTTCAGGGAAATTCTGTTAGCACGTTATGAGACTGCAACTCTAGTTTATTTTTGGCAACAGGCTACGAAAATGGTATTATCAAAGCTTCATCTTTCCGCACCTATCATACACCTCTCAACAAGCAGGTAAGTAGCTTGAAGAGTTTCCTGTATACACTAACTTAAAGATTTTTCTTAGGTTGTTGTTTTACCGAGCACATAACTAAGACGGTCTTCTTTGGTCGTAGGCTGACTATGTCAACTCAATGAGGGCTGCCCGAGAATTTAGTTCAAGGATGTCTGATTCTTTGAAAGTATGAAATTCATGCTATGTGCATTTTTGGATTGATATTACACAAGTTTGAACTACATTCAGTTTTATTGGTGCAGTTTAACTTCTTGAATCTATTGCTTCTTTTAGATTCTAATTTGTTAATCCATGATTGCTTCTGTTTAACCAAACAATGGTTGCATAGAATCATGATGCCATCTCTTAATGCTACATGTCTTTTCTGTTGCAGATGGAAATCTTTCCATATTCGGTATTTTATATATTTTTTGAACAATACCTTGACATTTGGAGGGTTGCATTGATCAACCTGGCTATAGCAATTGGTCAGTAACTTTTTCATCATTCTAAAGCCTTACATTCTACATAATCTATATATACCATTTACAAAAAAAAATCTGTTGTATCCTTCAAAATTTTCTTTGTTGCACCATTTGAATTTGAATTGTGGAAGCAATTTCTTAATCATATGACTTTATAGATGAATTTCTAAATGGATCATAGGATAAGCTTTGGAGCCTGCCTTCTAAAATCAGTGAGATGCCAATATATTTTGCTGAAACTGTGTAGTGGTCTTCTATCATCACTCCTTTTTCTTCTTGATAATATTTCTCTCCAAAGCTATCTGATGAATGATTAGTGTGGATGTGCATGCATCAAATTTCAAGAATTGCCTTCAACAAAGGATTGGTTGACAGTGTTTGATGTTTTTGTCAGGTGTTGTCTTTGTAGTCTGCTTGATTTTCACACTTAGGTAAGTATTTTCACTTTTTCCTTGCTAATGATTATTGATATTTTCATCTATTTGGAAGCGAGTGAGATGGACTAATAACACTATTGTGTGTATTTGATGTTTCTTTAACTGTAGTTTGTGGAGTTCAGCAATCATTTTACTGGTTTTGGTAATGATTATCGTGGATATGATGGTATTACTTCTTCCTTCAAAATAAGTTGCAGTTCTTTCCGTTTCCTGTAATGTTATCTTACAAGCTGAGACTTAGCAGGGTATCATGGCAATTCTGGGTATTCAGCTCAACGCAATTTCTGTTGTTAACCTTGTAATGGCAGTAGGCATTGCTGTTGAGTTCTGTGTACATATCACACATGCTTTCATGGTTCGTATTGAAATTTTTTAGCTCTTCTCATGACTTTTTGAAGAAAATTGACTGTGCAACATTTATCACCATGGTTGAATGTTTGATTCCAAGGCTTTAGTTGCATCTGAATTTCAAGGTCAAATTTCCATTTGGTGTTCTGTTTTCTCACTATACAGGTAAGTACTGGAACCAGAAACCAACGATTAAGGGAAGCTTTGGGTACAATGGGGGCTTCTGTCTTGAGGTTCTTCTTCTACCACCTCCTTAAATTCTGCAATGAAGCTTGTCTAAATGGACAGTAATGTAATTACTTTTCTTGACTTGACATGTTCTTTATCTGAAAAACATTGTGTGGTGTTATGCAGCGGAATCACATTGACAAAGTTAGTTGGCGTAGTTGTTCTTCACTTCTCCAGGACAGAAATTTTTGTGGTCTGTGATCTTTTCCATTACCAATCTCACTATTATAAGACTTTGTTCATTCTGTTATGTGTCAAACTTCAAATCATTCATATGTTTTCGCAGGTTTATTACTTTAAAATGTATATGTCCTTGGTCCTACTTGGTTTCTTGCATGGCCTGGTATTCTTACCAGTAAGTCTGATCTGCCATTTATATGCTATTTCATTTAATGGTAGTATTCTTACCAGTAAGTCTGGCCTGGTATTCTGATAAATGTTTTGCTTGCAGGTAGTGTTGAGCATGTTTGGTCCTCCTCCAAGAAGTAGATTGGTGGAGCACCAAGATCATCAGCACTAAAACCATTTCAGGAAGAGAAGGGGTTTCAATTGTAATTAGATCTAATAAGGAGTTTTATTGTACAGAAAATGGAGATTTATGAAAAGACTGATAGTGTATCCAAAACTGTCTATTCTTCTATCCTCCATCTCTTCCCTGATTCTGTTTTCAATCTCTTCTACCTTATCATCGTCCTCTTTCAATAAAGTATCAGCAGGAAGACAATGGAAACTTATTGGCAGTACGACCAAGATCTTCCTGCAATGGTTTTCAACTAATCTGCTTCTTGATTCCCAAAAACTGATGCTCTTTGTTCTCAATTAGTTTGCTTCTTCAAGAAGGATGATGATAAGGCAGAAGAGATTGAGAACAGAATGAAGGAAGAGATGGAGGATAGAAGAATAGTCAATTTCTGATACATTATCATTCTCTTCGTAAATCTCCATTTCTTGTACAATAAAACCCCCTATTAGATCTAATTACTACCATCTTAAACAGCTTAAAGATGTAAAAGGTTTGAAACCCTCCTCCTGTGAACTATTTTACACAGGTTATGTATGAAAGAACATAATTACTGGCTCAATGGGATATAGAGTCCTGAAATAGAGCAGAACCTGATGATACCGATCTTATCAACACAAGCCTTAGGAATTAGTTTACCAGGAAAGAAAAGGAAACTGCGGAAAAAGGAACTTCCTACTTTGCTTTTCTGTTCTACAGATCACGATAGTGAACTAAGAAAATAAAAAACTGAACTAGTTAACTACTCACAGTACAAACCTCAGCTCACAGACTAGTTCCGGCAACTTATAACTTGAATGTCACCTTCAGCCACCTTCTTTGTTGTCATTCTGTAACATTTTGCACAGGCTTATATACATAATGCCTGTATCTTCAGAATGAATCAGGAGTACAGCCTTTTCTGGTCCCATTGGGACGATAGGCACCTTGAAGGATCAGGATGGACCACTCCTTCAAAAAGACCTCCCTGAAAGAATAGGAGACTCTTGAACTAAGATTTTTATTGTGTGACTCTGCAATTTCCGGCATACATCTGTGCATTCCTCCAAATCATCGTCGCAGGTAAGTAACACCCATTCAGAGTCATCATCCAAGTACTTGAGGTCAAATCTACTTATGTCTTGTATGTGAAAACGTCTTTCAATTTCCTTCTGTAAATATTTATAACCCGATTTATTTGGCATGCGAATCCGGATTTTATCATTTCCATACGTGACCTTCACCCTTTGAACATCAGTCTCTTGAGATAACTGGCTATTGTTTCTTGGCAATGGTGGTGGCAGGCTAACTGATTCATGGTGTTCTGAAAGAGAGAGATGACTCTGGGATCTTGGCAATGGCTTTCGTTCTTCTTGACTCGGAGCATGCAGCTCTGCATCACTTCTGACTCTCTTCAACACTCCATTGCCTAAGGTTTCTCCAAGAATAGTATCTCCACCAGCTGCGATATTGACTGTGGAACATTGTTGCTGAATCCTGGAGCAGCAATGACTCAAAGTTGAGCTCTGGCTGCACGATGAGGGAGGAGATTTTGGTGCAGTAGATTGGAAGCTGATAATACCTGCCTCTGGTTGTATGCTTGATGACTTCAGATGATTTCTTGGTTTTGAACTTGAAAAAAGTGTGGTTTTTGATAAATTTGGAGAACTCAGCTCAGAGAACTTTGTATAAAATGAATCAATCTGAAGGGTTCCCGAGGCACCTTGGACTGAATCAATCACGCGTTGGAGTTTCTGCAAAGAATGTCCAACCTTCTTAATTTTTCGAGAAGGCCATCGTGTTATTCCATGTTGCCGACAAATTCTTTTCAGGGTTGTAGGGCAAACTGAAATTTAAGGGGATGATGGATGAAGTTAATGATATTATTTTACATTGATAGAAAACAGATTGCATGCTTCAAAGATGAATAAAAAGTTGTAGCCAATAGCACATTTGGAAATAACTGAAATTGCTTTTGAATAGAACATGCAATCAACATTAAAGGAAAGTTCAAGTCCAAGCTTAGCTTCTTTTAAGAGGAATATACATACCACCAATACTCTTTGCAGCATCTTTTAAGCTACCAGCAAAATACTGTCGAAGAACTTGCAAGGTGATGGTTTTCTCTGCCTTGATACATTTCTTCTCTACAGTTCTCTCAATACTGACATTAGAAAAGCTATGTTCAGCGAAGTTAGAGTCTCCGCATTCAACACTATGTTGCCTGCACTTGAAGGATTTCATACAAAACCTTAAATCTTGTTTCCCATAACTGACACAATAGAACAACAATATCAGTAATTGCAACTCTGAGGAGAGCCACAATTGGTGGATACCTTTCTGAATAATGTTTCTTCTTTGGGTTCATTTCTGCAGCAGGCCCCTTATTTGAAGGAATTAGCAGTTTAGGAACTGGCAAAGAAGTTTCCTCCTCTAATTCTTTGTCAGTTACTACTCGTAAGGTTCGACACATCTGCTGTATAATAATCGATAGTGAATTAAGCATTTTCTTCTGTTCTTCAGGATGCCTGCAATCTGTAGGCAAGAAGAACTCCAGGACAAAGTCAGCCGTGCCAGCGTGCACATTTCGCAGGCGAATTGCAACAGCAGCATGCAGTCCAAACATCCTTGCATGGTGAGAAAGGGGATACTCTGTCTTTCCAAGTAGAGTTATATCACTCAAAAAGCATGGTTGGTTAGTCATAAAGGCTTGTCCAGCAACTCCTTGGCCTTTTAACAAGTGATGTTCAGAGCATGCCTCATGAAATGGCTGGACACTAGGATCAGCTACATGACAGGAATGATCAACAGTAGAAACACAACAAAAGTAATTCTCATCAGAATGCCGGGAGCCTCCCTTGCCTTGTTGGATGCATGAAACCCAGGTTTGAGCTAAGGGCAATCTATGTGTTTCACAGGCGGATCTCAGCACTTCTTGTATCTCAGGTAATACAGCTTGGTAGGACTGATCATATATCTGACAAAAACAGTTTTATCCATGAACTGAAAAAGAGAATGGGATTTAGAAAATTGATCTAGTTCTATTTTGTTTTAGTTACCTTCATATTTCCAGTGCTCCATATTTCTGAACTTCTCAGGTCGACGGCCTACAGATAAATAAGGATTCCCTATCAGCCTAAGTTGGACAAGGAACATATCATTTTCTGTACTGGGGATTGACCCCTGGAACCCCATTACAAATCTAAAGATGATTCAGACAAAGAACGTGTGCATCTAACAAAGAAAAATGCGAAAATCTGTATTTTCAGATCAAAGGGTTGGAAGATAACTATTTAAGCAATGAAAATACAATTAGCACCTAGTGCAGGCAGACCTACTACCAAGAAAATCACTACTAACATTACTAAATAAAAATATGACATTGACTGTATATCACCTCAAGACAAACCTGAATTTTCTCAAAGGAAGCTAGGCACTTTTTATGATAGGAATATCGTATAAAATGTGAAGTTGCAAAAACAAATTATAGAAGGATGATGTTGTGAGGACTCAGAATGTTTGATTTGAGATTCACTGATGCCAGCTAGTAAATTTAATCTATTTCAGATCCATATGATAGTCTTGATCAGAAAAAAACAACCTTGCCACTCAAAAACATAGTTCCAAGGCCATTAAGAGCAAAAGCAGCTTAATATCTGCAGTGATCTCAATATTTATGCTTTTCCTTTCCTTTGAGCCTCCAATATGTCATTCATCATGCATGTTACAAATAAGAAAAATCACCATCTTGCATACACAAGCAAAGGAAAAATAGCATAGACAAGATATACCTTCCCGTTAAAAGTTATTGATTAGCAAATATTGACTGACTACAGGATCAACAGGTATTCCATTCTTGGAGAATTCATAAACTTTAATAAGGAAGTCAAACCTTTAGTTGCATCAGCTTGTAGCCATTTTGAACAAAGCAAATATTTTTCAGTACTGTAACATGCAATCTCACCACACTAGAGTGCCAGAGGGAAGCATCCTGAATATTATGAAAGAACAAACCTCGAGTGCCTTGCAAACTCTTTCAAGATCAGGACTGTACTTGATCTTCTGTCTTGTCATCACCACCTCAATAACACCTAAACAATTCCTGCTGTCTTTCCCAAAAACAGGAAGAGCCATAGTTCCACGTACATCATGCTGTTGAGCATGATCTAGACGTGGGTATTCATCGCTTCTGAAGAATCGAACATCAGGGGTCCACTCAGGAACCTTGTCCAAGAAAACTCTACTTGGTAACCCTGCAAAATCCTTCAAATTCTCCTCAGCTGAAAACTGATATTTCACAGATATTTCTCTATACTTTGCCAGCTTCTGATAGCTTGGATCCAGAGCAAATGGCTGGTCATGAGTAGTTAGAACACGTCTACCTTCTCTATTTACAGGGATCCATATTTGTACCAGGACATCTTTATCTGCCGTGAAATCCTTGAAGTACCATACTGCCTTCATTAATCTCTCCATTACAGATGTTCCAGGACCTGAATTTGGTCTTGGTTCAGTCCACCATCTTCTACCAGAATAAGAATTTTCTGTTGCATTAAATTCCCATCTGCTAATACCAACAGCGTTATGATCAAGAGACTGATTGCCATTAGTACTTTTGTCTCTGGGAAACAATGGAAACTGATTGTCTTCTTGGTTGCTTTTTTGAGATAAAGTAGAAGATGAGTCAGTGTTGTTAGTCTGTGAAGCAAACCATGAAAAGTACGGATCTGCCAAAGCAGCTGAATTTGAAGGACTAAAATTAAGGAATTCAGAGCCCTCTGTTGCTTCTAACCAGCATCTATCTAGTAACAACTCGTCTATGTAGTCTAAGTCCATGGGCAGACCTGCAGAAACCCCCCACATGGTACCTGGTGACAAGATAACATCTTCCATGGCTATATTTCTTCAATATACCAGTTGTCTATACTCTGCTAGACGCACAATCTCAACATGGGGAAAAACTATCCGAAATGCCCGTTTAAGTCTCCAAAAATCAGACTTCTGGGAATAATTCAAGCCTTCAGTCCCAAACCACAATCTGTCCAAATCATTTCAAACTCGTCAGTACAATCTCAAGAGAACAGTACTTGTTTTCCCATCTCTTTCAAATTTCTTGTCTTCGACTTTAACTTTGGCACGGACAAGTACAAAAATTTTTGTGATCCAGAGCCTAAACCCAAATATTAATAAGAAGATTATGCATCTCTTTTCTCAAGTTGCAAAGGGTCAATCAAGGAACAAATTCCAATATGAAAGTAGCATCTCCATAAAATGGATATGGGCATTCTACTCATCCCAGAGTAAAGGAGAAAGTTCGTTGAAAGAGAGAAAAAGACTCGCCTTTTTGAGATTCTTACGAGATGATGCAAATCAACTTTCTCACTTTGTTCAAGATTCTGACAACACACAGTAACCAGAATCAAATCCGGAAAAAGAAAGACGGCTAATATGGAAAAAAAACAAAAAAAACAGTAAGCATAGTGATCCACAATCTGCAGCCAATTTACTAGAAAAGCCAAAGTTCGCACAAATATATATAGAGAACTAAAGGCAGAGAAGAACAAGAGAAACTAAAAGATAAATAACAAGGCTTGGATTCACCATGTAACAACTGAACAGAGTACTTCTTTTTCCTTTTTTTTTTTCCCTTTTTCTATATCACATATCACAAAAACCAACACTTGCAAGTGGTGAAGAAGAGAGTGAGAAAACAAACGATCTCATAAATGCTTGTTTAAGATGTTGTTGTCGATGATGAAGTCACCTCCCAAACAAATTGAGCCTCTCATTGAAGTTTTAGACTCTTGTGCTTGCAAATTAATGTTTGAAAAAAATATTCTGCTTTCAAGCTTCCAATACTTGACCCCACATTTCCAACTTGCCATTTGCGGGCCTCCTCTGTTAGCTACTTCTCTCGCCAATTTTATGTAAACTATCATGACAAGAGAGAAGCATGAGTTGGGCAGACGCCATGTCCCAAGATGAAATCATGAAACTGAAGCGAGTAAAATAATATATATGTGAAAGGAGAGTGGAATCTGATACATTCAACTGATTAAAAATGGAGCTGATGTGTGCGCCACTCTCTGCTTTCTTTAAATAGAAACCTGTCAATATGCTCGTCGACTCTTTTTACTTTATATTTTTGAGCATTACAATATTCAGACAAGACAACAAGCAGTTTGTTTCGGGTGGCTAAACTTGTCCGGTTGTCTTCAGTTAAAAAAGTGGCCTTTCATGTAAATGTTTTGACTAACAGAGGAATCTTCAGGCAAGAAAGAAAAGCAGGCGTATGGGATTTTCTTAGTTCTTTCTACAAAAACAAATCTGGCATTTGGAGGAGGAGAAAGAAAACCGAACTAAGACCCTTTGGATTATAGTGTATGTATAAAAAGTTGTTAGATTTGGGATGAGCTCATACTCGAGCATTAAAGTAAAACGAAGGTTACCCATTTCCATTTTTCTATGCACCTACTCTTGGATACAATAGTGGCAATTTATAATAAGAAAGCTGGTGGTGGCAAGGTTGACGCTTTTGTTTTTTATAATCTATGAAATGGAAGACATTGGATTGTAAGATTCAAGTTGATTCTACCATGCTTATCTAAACCTTCAGGACTTAGTCAGACATTCGGCAAATTAAAGACTGTCAGAACCAGAGTTTGAACAGTAAAACAGGGGAATCACATCCAAAAGATTGATAATTGTAACACCACTTGATGATGGTTGAGCCTCTTTTTTTTTTTTTTTTTAATTTTCCTTCTTTAACTAGTAGGCTTATGATAACAAATTCTGTTATTTTGGCCACGCTTAAACCAATTTAAAACTAGAATTTAAACTTGATTAGAAAATTCTTTTCCAATTAGGCTCTGACCTTAAAATGACAGACCGGTCCATTGTGATTGGATACACAACAATGAACCTAATAGGAGTCCCAATTTCCTTAGCCCAGATTTAAGTAAGAGCAACTTTACCTCTTCAGTCTTCACCTTGTTATCCATCTTATCTTTTATTTTTCAGGCAACATCTTTTCACTCCTCCCCATTTCAGCTTCCAACGTGACAACATATGACCAATGTAATCAACATGGTAAGTAATACATCCAAGAAGGTTGTGCATACATACATAAGATTATGTTTCTAAGGTATGCATGAAAAGGTAACATATCTATCATCACTAGGTCCTGTTTTAGAATATAGGTATAAGCATAACACAGAACTCGAATGTACTGAATTGTATCACAGATTGACATGAAAATTGGGCGAATTTATTTGTACATTCTCCATGATTACTGTGCGCTATCTCAGCCTTTCGCAATCCCCAACTTCCAGCTTCTTGCCATCTTCAAATGTTTGGCCTCACATTAAGGCGATATGCTATCTTCTGACCAAGAGACTTGTCAGCCTGCATCGTGATCAAGGCAGAGTAAAACATTAGACATCATATCCAGTTAAGAAGGAAGATTCAGAGAGTTATTTAACAAAAGCTTTGCATGAACGGGATGTCTAACCTGAGACCAGTATGAGATCCAGATGCTGCGAATCTCATGGGTAACGCGTGGGTCAGATAAGGCGTCAACCCATCGACAAATGAATCTCTCTTGCCTGCATATAACAAAAAGGCCAAAAGGAGATTTGATATGAGAAATCATACAATCTTCATTGCGAACCATCAAAATGCCAACCTACCTGTCTGGCGCCCATGATCGATATCTCTCTCCGGGCTGCTTGAAGTTGTTCTCCTTTGAAATAATGCACTGCATAAGCCATGCAAGTATAATTGTTAGCATCCCAGCAGTACAAACTATACCTTGATAGAATCTAAGAGATCAGTAAATCCATCTCTTTAATAAATTAAATATCAAAACACTCATTCATATTCAAACATTTCTATGCTTCTATACATGGCTTCCAATCTTAACCCAAAAAGAAAAACATAGAAGAACAAACTGACCTTCTCACGGTTTCCAGTGCAAACAGCAGAAGGGATAGGAAATCTCTCAGCATGGCGAACAGGATCATACCTGGATGGGAAATAATTGACCTGAAAATAGCACAAAGCACAGGATTAGAATATATAGCAAAAGCCAAGTAGAAAATACTAGTGCTATATTAGTGTTCCACGACCAACACCCATGACAATAAATGTATCTGAATTTCAGAATATACCATCCCCTCCCCAAGCCCAAGCAGGTAACACAGCCAAATACCTCTTCTTCTCGGTGCATGAAATTCATGAAACCTTCATGGTGATTGTTATGATGAGAACATTTAGGAGCATTTGCAGGAAGCTGCAGATAGTTGGGTCCAAGACGGTGCCTCTGGGTGTCAGCATATGAGAAGATACGAGTCTGGAGCAACTTGTCATCTGAGTAGTAAATACCAGGAACAATAATGGCAGGGCAGAAAGCAAGCTGCTCATTCTCGGAAAAGAAGTTATCAATATTTTTGTTCAAAACCAAACGGCCAACTGGCTGCAGGGGCAAGATATCCTCAGGCCAGGTCTTGGTCACATCAAGTGGGTCGAAATCAAACTTATATTCATGATCAGGATCAATTATCTGGATATAAAGTTTCCACTCAGGATAGTTTCCTGCAGCAATGGAGTCATATAGATCCTGAGTGGCATGGCTATGGTTAGCTCCTCCAACCTTAATAGCCTCATCCTCCAAGAGACACTTAACGCCACAAGTAGGTTTCCAATGAAATTTCACGTAGTGTGCTTTTCCAGTTTTGTTGATAAGCATATAGGTATTAACCCCTGAACCTTCCATATGTCTGTAATCCTGAGGAACACCCACATCATCAAAAAGGAAGGTGAACATATGCAAACTTTCGGGATGGTGGGAGAAGAAATCCAGAATCCTCCAATTCTCCTGGATGTGAGACTTGGGGTTAGGTTTTAGGGCATGAACCATGTCCGGGAATTTCATTCCATCGCGAATGAAGAAAACAGGGAAATTGTTTCCCACAAGGTCAAAATTGCCCTGAATCAAGAAGCAAATAAGATAATGTGAGAATGAGTGAAAGACAATCTCCAAACTTCATTGAGCAAGACTAATGGACAGAAGTCATGGCTTTGAACATATGCGTTGCCATAGAAACGAAATTAAAACAACAGAGAACTACCTACCTCTCTGGTGTAAAACTTCACAGCAAAGCCTCGAGGATCCCTCAAGGTTTCAGGACTGCCACGCTCGTGAATAACTGTGGAGAAGCGGACAATGACAGGAGTTTGGACTCCTGGAGCTCGGAGGAAATCAGCACATGTAAGTTGAGAGATATCATGGGTAACCTCAAAGAAACCCTTTGCACTTGCTCCCCTAGCATGGACAACGCGTTCTGGGATCCTTTCCCTGTCAAAGTTGGCAAGCTTCTCCACCAAATGATAATCCTCCAGGAGAATAGGTCCTATCAAAAGAAGAACAGGAAAATGAAAACTTCGTTTGTTAATGATCGAAACCCCTACTCTGTTAAGTATCAGGACAGCAGAAAAACCCATAAGAGAAGATAACATGTACATTCAGTAATAAGAAACAAGTAACAAGAACAAAAAGAATAACACTACCAAGACATCCGGTTATACCATTCAATAAAGCTACCAAATTTAAATATCATTCCGGAGGTGACAAGAAGTTCTAATCACAACCAAAAAGAGGGTAACGAATATAGAAGGTTGCAACGACGACGTTTACGCATATAAAAAGCACAATCGCAATGGAAAATACACAATTAAAAGATAGAAAAAGCTACCTCGAGATCCAACAGTCAATGAGGAGTTGTTGTTCCAGACTGGAGCACCAGAGTTGGTAGTCCAATAAGAAGAATTGTAAGCACTTGATGGGCGGTACTGCAAACAAACAGAACGAAGAACTCCATCAACAACAAAAGAATAATAGTCACAGAGCGTAATGAAAAAATTGAGAATAGACAATCCAGTCATCAACGTAAAAGTCGACTCAGAAACAAAAACATCTCAAACCAACAAGACAACAAAGATAGTCGAGCAAACCCAATTCACGGAACCCAAAAAGATCAATCATCAGGTTCTCAAGAGACAGATTCAATCAAAGAAGCATGAAAACAGAGTACGAACAATCAAGTATAGTACCTTGTAAGGGTCCATGGCGAACGGCGAGTAGAAAG
>JAOXYD010000002.1:247210-258258 GCA_028565735.1 Pinacopodium congolense
TGATCGCCCTTTAGGTAACTTTTTAATTCGAAGCTAAGGTTGCGCTTGTGATATGTAATAGTTCATAGCAATTCCCACGGTAGCAATAGGTTAATTGAATTTGTTAAGATACCTAGGCAATTAATCTAGAATCCCATACCTTTAAGTTGCACCTTTCGAGCTTATGGAGGATGCAAGAGAACGATAGGAGGATGGAGATATGGATGGGCAATATAGATCCAGCTCAAACAATTGGCAAAGCAACAACGTTACACTACTAAAAAACTTCTCAATTTATTTCAAGTGTAGAATGTCCATGTTCCTTCCCGAACACCATCTCCAACAAACTACTTATAAGATTTTCTTGCCCTTTATCACCTTTATTTTATGTTTCTACATATTTTTTTATATTTGTTTTCTTGTTTTGTGATTTCCTCTCCACTTTAAGGATAATGTGTTATCTAAGTGTGGGGAGGTGGCACATGCTTGGAATTTTGATGCAATTTTTAAGCATGAATTTGCTTATATTTTTGTGCATTTTTTTCATTTTTGTGAGAATTGTACAGGTGTGAATACATAGATGGAAAGAGATTGAATAAAATTGGTTTACCTAGGAACAAGATTTTTTTAGTAATGAAAAAATATGGCCTTAAAAAGTTTACTTATGATTGTCTTTCCATTAAAATAAAAAACTAATTAGGATATTGCTACTCCTTTCGTTAGAAAGTAGTGACATACATTCACAACATAAGTGAAATAATCAATTAAACTCTTACACCGCTAACTCCTAAAAGTATAGAAAAATCAAAATGAAAAACGAGTTAAGAGTATAGCCAAAGGCTAGTTGTGAGTTATCAGTTGGTCTAGTAATTGTGGGTGTGATGTTAGTCTCTAAGCTAACTACTAACTTGCTTTACACTAACACCATAAGTGAACATGTTGTAAACTTATAATATAAGTGAATATCATCCCAAAGGGATTGAAATTAGTCACCCTATTAATTTGATTTACACTTTGTTTAAGGAACATATTCAAACCAATTCAAAAAGATAAAATTGGAAACTTACACTAAAGGAAAATTATCAATGAAATCAATATCAAAACAGTAAATTAGAACTTAGAAGAAAATCAAGATTAAAGATTAGGAATTGTCATTATTCCTATTTGTTTCCTTGTTAGTTGATTAATTCAATTTATGTTTGGCTCAAGATTTCCTAATATTTTAGTTTCCCTCTACCAAGATGTGACTAAGTTTCTCTAGTTAAATAATTTAGGATTAGCCTTGCACTCTCTCAATCTACAAAGTCTTTCCTAAAAAACTAACTAATTGTGAAGTAATCCTATAGGCAACATATTAATCCATTGAAATCTTTCTTTAAAAAATTAATAAGTTTGTTATCTATAAGTCTATTCAACACTAACTCTCGTTGTACATTTAACAGAGGTTACCACGTCACTCTGTCAATTTATTACAAGGTTTAAGCTTAATAGATAACATAAGCATCCATATTATTGAATCAACAAACCAAAGGTCATAAATAGTTTAAACGCAAAATCCAAAAACAATTTTAGTATTAATGGGTGATTTTTATTGATTTTGATTGCATATTTTTATATATTTTTGCCCATTGAATGTGTTTACTACACAAATTTGGAGCTATTTGTGTTACTTTCAGGTATATGATGAATTGAGAGTAAATAAAGGAGTTTTGGATGATTTTTGGAGTAAGGAAAGGCAAATGGTCAAATTTTGCAGGCCATTAATGGCACCCTATCAAGTTGTTATTGAAGGAAGAACACCCCACGATTGATGGTTGATACCAACACCTTTCATAACACTCTAAAGTTCGCCATTTATTGGCAGACAGGGTGTGTTTGAATGCATTGTACGCAAAGTTTCATTAAATTCGATGCCAAATTATGACGAAACGATGTAGCATCATCTCCTAAACCCTCAGGACACTTGAAGGAGACTATAAATAGCAATATTTCATCACAGAAACAAGGGAGAGCCACCATAATCGTCATCTTCACCACTATTCATCTTCCATATGCATATTTTTGTCTTATTTTAGAGCCTAGGTCATTTTTCAGTCCAAATCTTGTGCTTTTGGAGTTTTCAAGTATTGAAACTTTGCAGAGAACTTCTGGTAGCGACTAGCTATCTATTTGTCTTTTGTATTTTCATTTCATAGGTTGAAAATATTCTATTTTGTTGATTAATCTATGGATATACATATTTTGACCATCTATTGTGTTCCTTTGATTAATATGTGTGAGTAATCATTTTTGGCTGAGGTTATAGATTGATTGGGGTTAGAAATTGGTTCTGTGGATGCTTTTTTATTAGATTGACTGCTTGTTGAGCCTTAGTTTATTTTGATCACCTATATAATGACCTTAAGGGAATGACTTTCATGACCATTTTAACTTATTTTACCTGAAAATCAATCTAACAATATACTTGAACCTAAAAGTGGACCAAGCCTTAGGATCTTGTATGAGGACACCTAAAATTAAAGACCTTAATCTTAGGCCTCCAGTGTTTAATGCCTTGTATTCTAAGTAATCTATGGACCAAGTATGTTAATTGAGACTATAAGACAACAGAGGTACCTATGACCATTAGTTATAACTTGTTTAAGTGAGGTAAGTCCTAAACCAATCCACTGTTCTCAAATTTAGGAAACCTAACCCAATTTATGTATAAAGCCTTAGCCATTTTTAGTCTATTAAGTCAAGTGTTATTTCATTTAGTTTATCTTGCATCTTTCATATTTCCCTATCTTGCTTGTTTTGCGTAATATTCAACCCACTCAATTTGAATATTATCATAATTACCTTTAAGCAATTACTTGTTTTCTTCCAAAAAATAATTAAAATGACTAATTACTATTGTTCTCAATATATCTATTATCAACAATATTATTTTAATATAAACCAATGATTATAAGTTTTTTCACTCTGTTTTCACATTTAAATAATCAAATCAAACATTATAAGTCTCACTTTAACTGTTATTTTTTTGAAGTTGTAATAATCCAACATAGATATATTGAAACTCTATTAACCCAAATTATATAAAAAATTAATACTATCAATCAAGGAGTTGACTTACATCAACATTAGAAATGTTTTGTCAAAATCTTCTTAAATGAAAACTTAAGAATTTATCTCGTAACAAAAATACATGGTTAAGAAAATGTTACAGAATTGTAATTATTTGTCAAGCTTATCAATTAAATGAAATTATACTCTCTCATTAAATACACCATCTTCATCAAAGAAACCATATGCTTACAAATGATTTAATTACTATGCAAACACGAATTAAAAATAATACTTCTCTTCTACAAAGTTTAGCCCTATGAATAAACAAGACATAAATAACTCTATTTATCATTTTGAAATAATTGACTATTATAATCCCAATGTTAGAAATTATTAATCGACTCTTTAAATGAATCCATTCAAGAATTTAGTCAATTCTAATCTCTTAATGAAGAAAGTTTTAATTATAAAAAATTATTATTTCAATACATGATTAACTCCTTAAAAGTTATGGATTTAACATATCAAAATAGAGACACTATACCACCTTCTATTAATTTCCCAAATTAATAATGAGCTCTTCCAATATAACCTATCCTATTTGTTTAGCTTTATTCTCTCCATTAAAAGAAATTAATCAGCTTGGACATCACCTCAATTTTAAAATAACATTTTAGGAAATTAAATATGAAAATTTTCAAAATAAAAATTTATTTAATATAGCTGTATTTATAAAACTCAAACTTGATTAACATTATTTTACATTAACAGACTATCATACTCGAAGTCAAAATATTAAACAAACACTAACCCAACATTATTTAAACAATCATTCTGATAAATGACAACTTCTGATATACTTGAATTGGACAATTTACATGTAAGTGAAGTAAATGGAATTGACATTATGCAAATGAATGCCCAAAACATAAAAAAAATAAAGAAAAATATTTTGAAAAACAACATATTTTACAATATGTTTTAAGTTGTATTCTAGAACCCATAAAATATGAATATGAAACAGACTCTACCATTTCTTCTCTCTATAACTATGAAATTGGATCCTCACACTCAGCTCAATCCAAATACGACCTTTATTTAAGTGATACTTTAGAATAAGAAATTAAATGCTTATATAGATATAGGAACAATTATATGTTTAACTTAAAAATATGTATTAAATACTTGGAGCTTGTTTTAATCAAAAGGTTAGGACATTCCATTGATAATGCTTTTGAGGAGGGCAAGAGAAAGCTATTAGAAGTTTATTGTTGTTATGTAGATGTAATTTCCATTATCCTGATTTTGCATCATTTCTTTATAATTAATAACTATTCATCTTTTTTCATGTTTTTGTTCATTATGATTATTAACGTAAAAAGTAGGGGCAGACTGTTTACTAGTACCTGGAGAGATAAGTTGTTATTCAAGAATTTAGTCAATTCTAATCTCTTAATGAAGAAAATTTTAATTATCAAACATTTTTAATCTAAAAGGTAGGACATTCCATTGATAATATTTTTGAGGAGGGCAAGAGAAAGCTATTAGACGTTTACTGTTGTTATGTAGACCTAATTGCTAATATCCTGATTTTGCATATAATGTTGTAAACCATTTATGTCCTTTTAATTTTGTAATTATATAATCCTTCATAGGTAACTTATATGCATTACCTATGGTAGTTTTGTTCATTTCTTTATAATTAATAACCATTCGTCTTTTTCCACGTTTTTTGTTTACTATGGTTATTAACATAAAAAGCGGAGGCGGAGTGTTTACAAGTAATTGGAGAGATAAGTTGTTTTTCTAAAAGATCATGACATTCTTCTAAGGTAAATTCATTAACATGTTGAGGAGTATATGGAATGTTATTTTTTACATTTATTTCTTGAGAAGGATCCTTTAATTTAATTTCAATAAGTTAAGTATTATGATTTTTATTTTGATCTAAGGGATTTTCACTACAAACCTGGTTGATTAGTTGTTCAACTTTAAGTTGAAGAGAAGTAAGATTTAGCAACTGAAAATTTAAATATAAGGTTTGTTTTATTTTAGGAGTTTTAGGGGTAATATCAGTTAAATATTGACTAAAAGGATAATATAATTTTAAAATATTATTTCCTAATATAAGATGCATTCCTAAATTTGTTGAGAAACAGAGGGAATAATAAATTTATAAACCTTTTGTTATTATAACTAACATACCATAATAATTGTATAGAACCATCTGCGATTGTAACTTGTAAAGGTTTGTGTAAAATTTTCCAAGTAATAATACATATTATTTAGCTAAACATATAGTTGTTCCTGTATCTATATAAGCATTTAATTTCTTATTATGAAGTTTCCACTTGAATAAAGGTCGTATTTGGATTGAGCTGAGTGTGAGGATTCAGTTTCATAGATATAGAGAGACGAAATGGTAGAGTCTGTTTCACATAGCACCATGCAAGACCTCTGTAATTTGTACATTTTAACATGGATATCATACATCTATCAAATTTGTTCCGTCTTCCTCATCAACTGTAGAAGGGCATTTGCCTTCCTCTGAGCTCTATTAGTTCCAGTCTTTGTAATCTCAGTCAAATCATGGTATACACCAAATTGCAGAGCTGCAAGTATAAATGATGAGTTGTTTGAACCTAGCTCCAGAAGAACTGATGTTGCACACTCCTTGTTCTTGGGAGTGCCTTCTCTGATGAATTCTACAAGAGTCTGAATAAACGAGAGCTGCCCAATCGCACTTCTTCCTTCTGGATGAGAAGCAAGAAGTAAAAAGATGGAGAGAGCTTCATCAACCAAGCCCAGTTGCTTGGCTTCGAGTAACTTCAATAATGGCTTAACAATGCCAGCGTCTATGGCCCTTGCCTTGTTTGAATGGTTGAGAGTTAAGTTGAAGAGTGCTGTAATGGCGTCCTTCTTGCCCCTTATGGTCCCATTTTCTAGCAATTCTACCAATGGAGGAATGCCATCGTGTAGCCCCACAGATACTTTGTTCTCATCAAGCATTGCTAAGCTAAATAAAGCCGCTGCAGAATTTTCTCTAGCCTCAGTAGTCCCATTCTGCAGAACTTCTATTATAGGTGGAACTGCTCCTTCCTTGGCTATAAGGCTCTTGTTAGACTCGTCAATTGATAGATTCAACAGAGCTGTTACTGCATGCTCTTGAATCTTGGAATCAGGGTAGGATAGGAGATCAATTAATGGTGGAACTCCACCACTCTTAGCAATTAAGATCCTGTTTTCAGGGTTCTCTTTCGAAAGCAAACGAATCTTCTTCACAGCATTCCTCTGCACTTCCAATTGTCTAGAAGACAGGTCCTTAACTAAGAATACGAATTCCTCCACTTGCTCAGAGGAAGAGCTTTCTGGACATTCACAAATCTCTTTCCTGGATACCTGAAACTTGTTCTTCTCGCACCACTGCATGATCAAATTTTTTAGGGCATAATTTGATGCCAGTGATAGGTGAGCTAATGCTTCTCTCGTCTTCGGACAGGTTCGGTGGTTAGCATCAAACCACTTCTGTATGCTTTCTCTTTCAAACGTCTTTGATAAAAAACAAGGCATCCAAAGGAGGTCTTATGTCAGTAATAAAAATCCAAGTAAATGACATGATTATCTTATAAGAACTTGGACTTCTAGTTTTTCACTTACCTGTAGTGAAGTTTAGAAGAATTTGGTTTGAGTATCAGAGTTTAATTACCTGCCCCGATGCGATGATAACAGGATCTGTCATTATTTCTAGTGTGATTGGACACAGAAATTCATGGGGGATCGCCGCAGATGGGTTCTTCTCAGGCAGTTTAGGCACGACAGGATTTTCAAGAACATCAACTACTTCCATACCAAGAATTTGTCTGAACTTGTTGAGAAGATCGATGATTTGTGTAGTAGTCTCTAAATTCTGGTTTCCTCTTTCTTTAAGAATGTTCTTCACTGTAACTGTCTCATTCTTGAGGTCATCAATGGTGTCTAGTTCCAGTTTCTTTGCTAACCTTTCTATGATGGCATGGTCAGAATTTCTCTCATCCGTTTTGGATATTACTACCATCATGTTCACTGCAAGCTCAATGTCCTGTGTGTCTGTTCTTCTCTTTGCTCTTCTGAGCTGCAGAGACATCAGCTTAACCTGAACAACAACGTAAATTTTTCAGAAAAGTTGCCGGACACCATCAGAAAGTAGTTTATTCTATCAGGAATTTGAAGTAACTAATCATTCAAAGGGGGTTGGGGATCGCAAACAACCAAGGTTGCCACAATATTGCAGTTTCTAAATCATCCCCTCCTAATTCTTCTACATTCCTTCCTCTGTATATCCATTGTTGAATTCAAGCTAACATCTACAAGGTTGAGATTGCGGCGATCAGCCGGAGGCTAAGTGAATGCATACCAAATAAATGAGCAGAACATGAACATACAAGTTTGTAAGTAAATATATAGCAGATCCATTAATAACCATTGACATATTTACCTGCTCTGTAACCTCATCAGAGATGCAAAGCTCATCAAATGGCACATTCTCTAAAGCCCGGCATAACTTGTCGTTCACGGCGCTAAATTTAGTCATTACTGTCTCGCTCTCCACTGCCTGAATTGCCATCAAAAGTGAGAAAATGAGTAGCCAGCGAAAAGGGAACAAAAGAATTTGAATAAAGCACAAAATGAATACAAATTTCTGACCAGATAAATCTTGCTACCCTCGTTGCAGAGTTTCAACTGCTTCTTGGCCAAACAAAGCGCCTTCTTCAACTTAATCAGGCAATCAATTCCCTTCTCAGGTAATGGCGTGTCACATCGATCTCTGATTTCATCTATAAATGGCAACAAAAGTTGCATACGCCTAACAAGGCCATAGCACTCTTTCCTGTAAGTTTTTCTATAATCTGAAAACTGGGCAACAGATTCAATCATGTCCACTATCTTCTGAGGAAGATCATCGAAATCCTGATGTGGGTTTGAATGATCATTGGGTTCTATTTCCTCTCTTTCTCCATCCATCACCATTTGCGATTGAACCCAACCCCAGAACAACAAAGGGTTTTAGATATCCAAATCTATGATTCCTTGATCTGGGTTTCTCTAGTTTTGAATAATGTATCGCACGAGATCAAAGAAACCCTAACCCTAATGTTCATGAGGTCTGATAATGTTCCGTTGTTTGATGATTGCCAAACCCACATCACGGGCTTGGCGAACTTTTTGGTTCTTAAAATAGAGAACTAAGTTTGAAAGTTCGTTATGTGTTTTACGGACATCGTTATGTGTTCTGCTTTTGCCCTCCACGAATCCGAATCCTAACTACTAACTATTAAAACCCAAATGTATCAGCAATAAATCTTAACCTTCTTCCACCAAATTCAATGCATGAAAACCCTAAATTGAAGAAGAAGTCAGAATCGAATTCAAATTCGATGAAAAGGGTTCGGATATGATCATTGAAACGACGAAGACCTGTACCAGAAGTTCTTAGACTATTGCAAGAATGGACTATAGTCCTGTCAGAGTACAGTTAGTTTTTTTCCAAGTTTTCCGGACCCTGTTAACTTGTTGAAGAAACCTTTTCCTTTTGTCTGATAATTGGGAAAATTCCTGACAGTATGACAGTATGTATATTCCAAGTCTGCAAACTACACCAAGAGTTTGCATATAAGATCTTAGTCATATATAAAATGTCATAATGTTTTCAATGGCATTAGGATTTAAGTAAGATAGTCGATTTTAACTAATATTGGGATAAGTTAAATTACATTTTAACTCCAAATATTGAACAAACATTTCACAGCATTTAAAAAAACTTTAAAACTAATAAAAAATATAATTTTTCGATGCATTAACATAAATTTGATATATTTTAAATAAATTTATATCACATTAACAACTCAATTTATGTGAGTATATAAATATGATTTTGAGATTTAATTTATAATTTAAGATTTAAATGTTTTTTAATTTTTTATAAATGAAAGAGTATTTTTTAACATTTTATAAACGTTAAATTTTTTCTAAAATAGATAAAAAGTACAGTTTAAACTTAAAAATTTTCAAAAATATATCACTAACCCTAATATTTGACAGCATTCAAGACAAATTTTAATATTTTAAAAAAGTTCAAAAAGAAATATAACAATTTTAAAACGTTTAAACAAAATATTGGTTCAATTTTTCGTTAACCTCTTCGTGAAGTGACACGTTATTTTGACACGTGTCACATTGTGATTCGCTGGTTTTTTATTCTGTCTCACTTTAATTTAAACACAGAGTTGACATGGCATGTGTGGGTCTCACTTTAATTTTGTCCAATTGCATGCTGCCATGTGTCAGTCACTGCTCCATCCACAAAACGACTCTAGAACGACATCGTATGGGCCGCAGCCTTTTATTTCTTCTAATTCTCAAAACGACGCCATTTCAATTAATAGAACAAAACTGGGAACAATTTCGTTTTGTATCAACAGATACAATAGAAACAAATAGCGTCGTTTCCTTGAGACTAATGTATAAAAGGAACGACGTCGTTTTATTTTTCTTCTCCACACCAACAACTGCTCTTCTCTTGCTCTCTACCCTATGTTCTCCTCCAAGCGCTGAAGGCGTTTGCTGCTGTCTTCCCTTTCCCTCCTCGCTGTTGCCTTCCCATCCCAACTGTTGTTGCCTTCCCCTCCCCTCCCCTCCTATTCGTCGACCTAGGCCATATGTGTAAGTTAATTAACGATTTTAAGTTATTGAATGATATTGAAAATGCTGTGGGTTTTTGTTTTTGCGAGGCATTTTGGGTGCTTGGGTAGCCATATGATGCACGGGTTTGGTATAATCATAATTTAA
Source organism: Pinacopodium congolense (assembly GCA_028565735.1). Lineage (NCBI taxonomy): Eukaryota > Viridiplantae > Streptophyta > Magnoliopsida > Malpighiales > Erythroxylaceae > Pinacopodium > Pinacopodium congolense. The sequence goes on from JAOXYD010000002.1 coordinate 257,066, forward strand.
TTTTAACTTAATCAAATATCTTATATTTAATCATAAAATTTTTTAAGTTTTTCAATTAAGTTCATCTTAATTAATTTTTATTTTCTTTCAATAATCTTATATGTAACTTTACTTATATTTGACTGCATTTCCAATTTGAGTTATGCTTGGACATTTGATTATTTAGAGTTGTCGTGGTTTTTTATCATAAATTTCTACTTCTCCAAGCGTGGAAGGATGTTTTCTTATTTTTCACTGTATTTTTATGTAATGTATATTTTGGCCGCTAACTTAGGAACCATTTGATTAAGTTTTTTGTTGTGATTTTTAATTTTGGATGTTATATTTTTGTATTAAATTTTCTGTATTTTTATAGATTTTTGTATTATCTGTTTTGATTTTTGTGCTTTATTATAGTGTTTTTTTTTTAATTTTTGTGATGTTCTTTATTGATTTTAGTGTTTAAAAAATTCAAAAACCAAAACGAAATCAAACAGGCCCTTAATAAATTATACTGTTACCAATTTACACGTGAATTTGTTACTTTCAAATGTACTATACTTGAAGTGACTGTGATTTGTTAATTAAAAGTAGGAGAAAAGTAATGGTAGCCTGATTACGGTTAGGTTTCTAACCGGTTAACCTTCGGTTTAATAACCGGCAATTATGGTTTAAAAACTATAACCGTGATCAATGGTTCTAAACCGTAACCGGAACCGTTATTAATAGATTCGGTTAAGGTTAGACTAATTTAAAAACCGTGAACCGGCAGTTTATTAATTTAAAAAATATATGTAATTTTATATAAAATTTTATTTAACAAAATATATATTTATTAATTTATACATATAAATAATTATATTTAAAAATAAAAAATATAAAAAAAAAACAGTTGGCACACAAGGTGTAAACAGTAATCGTGGCTTATGCCACGGTTTGCCACTACCAGACTGTGGCATAAGCCATGATCCTGCCACAGTCGTGAGCCGTGGCACAAGCCGCGGTTACTGTTGGCACTTTGTGCCAACAGTTTTTTTTTAATATGATTATTTATATGTATAAATTAATAAATATATATTTTTACTAAATAAAATTTTATATAAAATTACATACATATTTTTAAATAATTATATATATAATTAAATTTTATTTAATTTTTAAAATATATTTGAATTAATTAATCGATAACTTATAATTATGAATAAACTGTCGGT